>JAOWAN010037937.1:0-16310 GCA_028566635.1 Lobelia cardinalis | reverse complement strand
CAAGGAACAAGATTGGTTCTCATGGTTCTCATATTAATGAGGTTCTCATTTGAGCACTCCCCTATATATATATATATTTATTTAAATGCTCGTTTTAAGACGAAGAAACCACCGACTTCCTCTCCATGTGAAGTTGAACATTTGAGACATGTCTAAAAGTATTGAGATTTGAGACAAAGTGACAAAACTCAAATGCTGAAAAGCATGCGCCCAAAGAGGCCCAAGACGCCTAAAAATGGGCCAAGTTTCGGCAAATATGTTAAAACCAACACTATCTCAAACATATACTAGTGTTATATATGCAATCAACATATAGCAATTTAATATTTTTTGTTGATTTTAACATGTAAAATTATTATTTGCGGATTAATTAGTTCACTTGATAACCTATAGTGGAGAGAGGATTTTATGTCGCACTTGCTATATTATATTGTGTACCACTACTCACATAGTGATGATTAGGGTGTTAATCAAATTAAGCACGAGCTCACGAGTTGGGCTCAATTCAACTTTAAAAAAATTTTGAGTTCGATTCGAGTCGGTTAGAACTCGAGTTCGTTATCGATCCGATATCGATTCATTTATATTCTTTATCGAGCTTACGAGCCAACTCGCGAGTTGGCCTAAATTAATTTATTTTTCAATTTTATTATATCTATTCTTAAATATATGTATATTTTAAAAATATTTTATTAATATTATATATATTTGATTCGAGTTATCGAGGCGTTCGAATATTCGAACTCGAAAATTTCAACCGAGTTCAAGCCGAGATTAGTGCGTTTTTTAGAGTTCGAACTCGAGTTCGAGTTGACCTTTCGAGTTATCGAACCGAGTTCGAACCGAAAAAATACTTGAATTTCGGATCGATATCGAATCGTTGACACCCTTAATAATGATACCCAGTAATAATGAGACTCACTATAGAAGGATATAGTTGTAATTATATAGTTGTAGGGTTTTTTTCATGCTCATGTATAAATTACTTATGTCGTCTCTCAATAATGGTTTGGTTGATCCTATTACTTCAATATGGTATCAAGAGCCTAAAGATTAAATCCTATTTTTTTTTCTCCTTCCCGTCTTTACACCTCTGTTGCCGCTGGTCTTCTTCTTCCACCTCGACTATCGCAGCTCCTTCATGGAATACTCGACTGAATCATCTACCACAAACACTCGAATCATGAATCCTACGGAACCAAATCAACCTTTGCTTGATCTCAATCTATCCTCTCACACAGTTAAACTCACTCCAACCACTTATCTTACTTGGAAACTCCATATTCAAAGCCTACTTCATGGACACGGTCTCCTCGGCTATGTCAATTGTCACGGGTGAAACCCCGCTACCTCCAGCCACTACTGTTACCAATGGAGTTACCACTACCAACCTAGCCTCGGTTGCTTGGACAAGGCAAGACCAACTAATTCTCTCTGCCCTGGTCTCTTCTCTCACCCAAAACGTTGCACCTATGATCCATCGAACCACTACATCTCGACAAGCTTTGGAAATTCTCAGCACTACCTATGCCAAACCGTCCCGGGGACACATGAAACAAATCAAGGATGCTCTTCGACATCCCGTTCAAGGAACAAAGTCAGTCTCGTAATACATGTAATTCATCCGAACCAAAGCCGATCACCTCGCCCTATTTGGAAACCCCATGGATGATGAAGATCTCGTTGACAAGATATTGGAGGGTTTGAATCCTGCCTACCAATCTATTGTGGATGTCGTTAATGCTCGGGATTCTTCTATTTCTTATGATGAATACCACGAGAAACTTCTCAATGCGGAGATAAAAGTTCGTGGGTCTGCACCAAGTCCTACCCCAGCCACGGCGCATGCAACCATCACTGCTGCTCGACCCAGGCAGTGGCGTCCGCCCTCTTCTCGGCCACCATGGACTGCTCCGTCTCAGCCACCTGCTTGGGGGTCACAAACCACAACTTGGCGAGCGCCAAGACCATTCCTAGGGAAGTGTCAAGGCTGCAGTATTCAGGGCCATCGAGTGAAGGAATGCCCACAATTGTCATCCTTGTTTTCAGAGCTTCAAATGGGTTCGAAGTAGCAATACCACACAACAAATCCAAGTTATGTCCCATCGCGACCATTGCTCCCAAACCCGCAACCATCGTACCATCAGCAGCCGCGGGCATACATGACAGCAGGTCCAGGTTCTTCGTTGTCCACTCCGCAATGGCTACTTGACACGAGAACATCTCACCATAACTCATGATCTTGATCACTTTGCTATGCATTCACCGTACGGGGCTTCCGATGATGTTGTTATAGGCGATGGCACTGGCCTACCTATAACACACTCTGGTTCAATTTCCTTACCCTCTACATCTCACACCTTCACACTTGATAATGCTCTTTGTGTTTCTGCCATGAAGAACAATTTAATCTCTGTTTCTCAATTTTGTTCTCAAAATAATATTTCTGTCGAATTCTCACCTGGTGGTTTTGTTGTGAAGGATCTGAGCACGGGCAGACCAATGGTGACGGGTCCAACTAAAGACGGCGTGTACGTGTGGCCATCTCAAACCAGTTCCTAGTCTCCTCTCATTCTCTTTTCCACCGCAAGTTCATCAGTCACAGCTTGGCATCAATGTCTAGGTCATCTGCAATCCTCCATCTCAAACTATGTGCTTTCTAAATTTCAGTTGCCCGTGTCGGGCCCTAGGTCAAATAAACCATGCAATGCATGTGATTGTAATAAAAGTCATAGACTTTCGTTTGCTGAATCATCAATTCGGTCGACTCGACCTTTAGAAATTATATTTTTCGATGTTTGGACTTCTCCTGTTGTGTCTTTTGATCACTTTAAATATTATGTCATTTTGTTGATCACTTTACTCATTATATTTGGATGCATCCACTTCGGAGAAAATCAGATGTTCATGATGTCTTTGTTAAATTCAAATCTCTTGTCGAAAACTACTTTAATCATCGCATAAAAATTCTCTACTCTGATAATGGTGGTGAATATGAAGCTCTTTCCTCCATACTCACCCACGCTGGCATCACACATCCACCAGCCCTCCTCATACACCTCAGCATAATGGATTTTCTGAGCGTCGTCATCGTCACATAGTCGAAATCGGTCTCACTCTCCTCTCTCACGCATCTATCCCTACCATATACTGGTCCTTTGCCTTTGCTGCAGCAGTCTATCTCATCAATAGACTCCCCACGTCCACACTTAAAATGTCCGGTCCATTTGCAAAACTTTTAGGTCACTCCCCGAACTATATGAAACTTCACACATTTGGTTGTCTCCGCTATCCCTGGCTGCGACCCTATGCCAAGAACAAACTCGCACCATGCTCCATTCCATGTGTCTTCGTCGATTACTCTCAAACCCAAAGTGCTTACCTATGTCTTGAGCTGCACACCTCCAAAATATATGTCTCTCATCACGTGAAGTTTGTGGAAACCATTTATCCCTTTCACTCTTGATCGTCCAGTCCCTTCCGTTACGAATGACTAGCTTCCCACCGTTACATTCCTACCTCCGGTGTCGATCACACACACGCATCTCCCAAACATTGCTGCTGCCCGATGCCTAGACTCTGACCTGCAACAGCCCACTTTAGCCTCACCCATTAACAGCCCAGCACCGCCACCCACAAGCATCCACCCCATGGTCACCCGAGCCTGGAACAATATACACAAACTCGTTCAAAAACTCAATCTAGCCACTTCTCACCATCCCTCTTCTGATTCTGCGTCATCAACAGTTAAGCAGGCCCTTAAGGATCCTCGCTGGCGAAAAGCCACGTCCGAAGAGTTTGATGCCTTAGTCCGTAATGGAACTTGGGAACTAGTTCCTGCTTCTAATGCTACTAATGTTATTGGCTGCAAATGGATTTTTCGTATTAAGTACTTATAATGAGAGAACCCTTAATCAAGATGTGATTAAGAACCCTTTCTCCAACAGAAACGAAGGAACGTTAATTGGTAAGGTTTGAGTGAATGGCCAATCAACCCAACAAGCTTGATTGCTTGAAGAACCGAAAAGATAATAAAGGTGAATGCTGTTAAACCCCTAGATCTTAATTAATCTAAGAACTCAATAGTGAAATTAATTTGATCAAGAACACAAATTAAAGAACAAGAGAATTCAATAAAGACGAATTTACTAAAGAAATTCGAAAAGAACAAAGCAAAAGCTTTAAATTTAATTAATTATCAAAATTGAATTTTTATGAAGTACAAGAGGCCTATATATAGGCTGAAATAAAGTCCTAAACAAACTAGGAAAAGGAAACTAATTAAGTAACAAACCTAGAATAAAAGAAAAACAAATACAATTGAAATCCTAACATAAATAGGACTAGAAATAGGCGATAACTAAGGAAACCCGGATCTGCCGAGATACGCTGCTTCTCCTTGTCCGGTGAGGACTCTGAAGCCTGCCTGATGAGTCGTCGCCTGGTCGTCGTCGCTTGGTCGCCTGCTCGTCAATTGGTTGCCACTTCCTTGCTCGCCAAACACACAGAGAGAGATAGCTCGCTCCCCTTGCTCGCGACCTTCCTTGACATGCTCGCCAGCCATCTTCCTCGCCAAAACCAGCTCGCTGACCAGCTCACCGAAGGCAGTCATCAGCTTCCTCGCCCTTGCTCGCGTGACTGGTCCTCGCAGCTGACCTGAAGTGGTTGCTTGCCTGGACGACCACTCATCAGCTTATCTTACGGATCTCTTGACAGGTTTAAAGCCCGACTTGTGGCACTGGGATATCTCCAACGGTTGGGGGTAGATTTTCATGAAACATTTAGTCCAGTGATTAAATCTACTACTATCCGTGTGGTACCAACCATTGCTGTGACCAGGGGCTGGAAACTTCATCAATTGGATGTAAATAATGCATTCTTACAGGGTCATCTTCAAGAGGAGGTCTATATGTCTCAACCCATGGGATTCATTGATCCGGATCGTCCTAATCATATTTGCAGGCTCCGGAAAGCTATCTATGGCCTCAAACAAGCACCCAGAGCCTGATATTCTGAACTCCGATAGTTTCTTATTCAGCAAGGTTTCGTTAACTTGAAGGCTGACATCTCACTTTCCATTCTCCCTCAAGCCGCAACACCTGTCCTTGTACTAGTCTATATTGATGATATCATCGTTACAGGTCCTGATGCCTCTGTCAATCAGTACTTCATTTCTCTACTTGCCAATAAGTTCTCTATCAAAGACCTTGGCGACCTCTCATATTTCCTAGGCATTGAAGTCATACCTCAGCTGGATGGAATACTTCTTTCTCAACGTAAGTACATTATCGATCTCCTTCAGCGAGCAGACATGACAGAGTGCAATCTAGTCCCGACACCCATGGATTCTTCGATGGGACTTACACTTACCAGTGGCATAACACTCGATGATCCCTCGGTTTATCGGTCAGTAATTGGAGGTCTCCAGTATCTTACCCTGACTCGTCCTGATATCTCATATGCAGTGAACAAGTTATCCCATTCATGTATCGCCCAACCTCGACTCACTGGCAGGCTGCCAAACGATTACTCAGGTATCTTCGTGGCACGTCTGATTTGGGCATCACTATTAAGTGATTTTCATCACTGTCATTACATGCATTCTCTGATGCTGATTGGACTGGCAATACAGACGACTACAAGTCTACTAGTGCTTTCATTGTTTACCTTGGTCAGAATCCCATCTCTTGGAGCTCTAAGAAACAACATATTGTTGCTCGCTCATCTACCGAAGCTGAGTACCGATTAGTTGCAGCCACTTCTGCAGAATTACGGTGGCTTTGTAACCTTCTATCTGAACTTGGTGTCTCTCTTTCTAATCCACCGGTGATATATTGTGATAATCATGGAGCTACTCATCTGTGTTCTAATCCTGTGTTTCACTCTCGAATGAAACACATTGCGATTGATTTTCATTTCATCCGAGAGCAGGTTCGGGCGGGGCTCTTACGCGTTGCTCATGTTTCTTCAGCTGAACAACTGGCGGATGCTCTCACCAAACCACTTCCCAAAGTCCGATTTCTTCTTCTTCGTGACAAGATTGGAGTTGCTACTCGCGCTCCATTTTGAGGGGGTGTATAGAAGGATATAGTTGTAATTATATAGTTGTAGGGTTTTTTTTCATCCTCATGTATAAATACTTATGTCGTCTCTCAATAATGGCTTAATTGGTCCCATTACTTCAATACTCACTTTATAGTTTACAGAGTGAAATAAAAAATCCAAACTCACTATAGCGTAGTCACTCAATTTACGTTTAATTTTGTGGTCCATGCCTAAGATTTTCGTAAGCATAGCAAAAATATTCATTTCTAACTCGTTGCGGATCGAACCATTGTAGACATTACAAAAAATAGTTATAAAATTTATAGTTATGAAAATGTTATAAAATTTATAGTTATGAAAATGAAGCATTGAGACTAAATCTTACATCGCGTATAAAATAAGTTTTACATGCATTTTATAAAAAATTTGAGCTATTATTTTCATTGACAATTTAATTTTGAGATAAAATCTTAAATTTTAAAATGCGGTGTCACTTTTAATTGATTTGGTATGTGATTTGCTAAGTCAAACATTTGTTGACGGTGTTCTCATACTTTTGCAAAGCATACTTCTTAATTAATATATTTCATTTATTTTATTTTATTTTAAATATTCATGTTAATGACATGTTATAAAAAAATATTATTTTTAAAATGCTAGAAATAAAATTGAGAAAATGTATAATATAATATAGTATAATATAATATCTATAGTATATGAACAAATATTTTAATATTATTTATTTAATCTAATCAAGGCATCATATGTTTGTTCCTAGCCTATTGTGTTCTTTACGTAGAATTTGTCCCCTGATTGTGTGTTTTTTTTTTTAATTTTTTTGTTTCTTTTGTCTTTTAAACTATTCTTTTTATTTTTTTTTCGTTCTTGCTGTGAATTTGTGTTCCTCTTTTGTTTTTTATTCTTTCCTTTTCATCTTTATTTTTTATTTGTAAGTTAGTATTATTTATAGTAAATAAAACGATATTCTTAAAAATATTTTTTTTCTTTCGAATATTTTATCGTATTCTCAAAAACGAACATATCTACTAATATATATATATATATATATATATATATAGGCTTATTCCGCTACAAACCACTTTTTCGTACAAACCGTACGAATCAGTTGTATATTACTACAATTTTGTTGTATGTTAGTCAAATGTCAATATTTTATAAAAAAAAGATCCAACACAACAATTTTTTTAAGAAAATCAACTAAGATACAATAAAAATATACTAAGATATAACATATTCGTAAATATACAATAAACTAAGTAAGATGCGAAGATACAACAAAAACGTAATAACATACAACGGGGTCTTATTCAGATAAAAAAAAAAAAAGATACAACAAAATTAACGAAGGTACAACAAAAAGTACTAGAATACAATAGTTCGTACATTTATACGATATTTATAATTTATATTTAATTATTCATATATATATATATATTATATATATATATATCATATGAGAGTCCACCCAAAACCATCGATTCATACAAATCATAATCAAATAATATTGGTATTGTGATTTGTGAATTTGTGATGGATGATTGAAGAGTGCAATTTCATAGTTGGATTGTGTTACCATTTCCTATTCTTTAGCCAACACATTGTGGGTCCTCTTGTTCATAAATTATCAATTATCAATTATCAACCAGCTTATTTTAATCATTTGGCCAAAAACGTCACTTCTTATAATTTATAAGTTTAAATGGATAATATGGTACGATCAGTGTCTTCGCATCGTATATTTATCCTATAATTTATACAAAATAACATATATTTTTTTGCGGGTTTGCTTTCGATGAATTATTATTTAAATTTGTTAATAAATACTTCCAACACACTTAATAATTTAAATTGATAAATAATTTATGTTAATGATCTGCCGAGATTTTCCACGATTAACGTATTTTGCGAAGTTTGACTCTCTAAATGATCCAATCCAGTGAATACGTGTGTATGAGATTTGGAACCTATAAAAGATTAAGAACATCTAGCATGAGGAGCAATATTTTCATCTCGTCCGAACGTTCCGGCGTAAAAGTAAGTATTCCTTAGAAATAAGGCCACGGAACCCTAATTAGTCCCTTGAGGAATGTAAGGAGAATTGCTCACGGATGATAAGAATTGCAATGAGTGCGTGAGTACAAAATGACAGCAATTCAGTAGTGTAAAGATTAATTACTTTCAATTAAGTGATGAAGAGTGGTATTTATAATTGATTGTGAATGAGATCGTATAGATGATCATGGAGAAATGACGTAGTAGAGATAGTCGTTCATGTCTAAACCACTCCCCCTACATAGGAGAGTAGTTGATAATGTGTCCATTCTTTGGATGAGGCCCGAGACTGAGTTTATGAAGGATTAGAGAGGTTCAAGAAGGGATCTAGCCACATGAAAGGGATCTCGAACTTCGACAAATGAGCAAGTCTGACATGGTCACCCTTACCCTTTCTTTTACGAACATGACAATGATCATGATGGGCAAGCATTAAGGCGGAACTTGGGGCAACTAGTCATTAACTTGATCGTTCGTAGGATTGGCCGCCAGACCGCCCCTTGTTCTTCGAGTCCAAACACTTAGGTGTCTTTTTTTTTTAGTAACTTGGGGTTGTCCGTTGGGTTGAGCTTTATTTGGACCTATTGGATCAGCCAGCAAACTTGGGCTCATTAATTATAGAGCTTTTTCATTGCATTAAAAATATTTTTAAATATATAAAAAATAATTTTTAATGTAAATAATTTTTTAATTTAAGTTATTAATTTATTACATGCCTAACAAGTGCTGTCATCTTTCATTTCAATAAAAAAAAAAAAAAAACAAGTGCCTTTAATTTTTTTTAGTTCATCCTACTTTTAAGGACGAAGGAATGATGGTGAGGGTAATGATTGATTGGTGGCTTGCTTTGGGATTTGAGCCGTGACCGTACATATGATTCCTCTATTTTAACATGCCAAAAGCTGCTCAACATGGAGTATATAAAAGTGTCTTTATTCCGGCTCCAAACTAGGGACGTCAAGGGAAATGATTCCGTTCACAAACTCACAAGAAGTTAACTTGTGTTGAGATCGATTTAATTTTAAAAAAAATTTGAGTTATCAAGGTGTTTTAATTCAAATTCAAAATATTCAAACAAAACGTCAACATTAAAATCAATTTTTTTTTTTATCTAATGGAGTTTGAATTCAAATTAATATGTTTTTCGAATTTGTGTTTATGCTCGAGTTAGACTTTTAAATTATTGAATTGAATTTAAGCCGAAGAAAAAACCATTAATTTTGAGTCGTTGACACCTTACTCCAAACAATAATATGGATATATTTATTTTTATATGAATTTAACTATTTTCTTTTTATTTTTCACCATTTTTCACTTTATATATTCTTTCGGTATAGTGTTTACTTTCCCTTTTCGAAAAGAAAGGAAAGAAAATAAACCACAAATCCACCACTAGACCTTTTTATATTCACACATTTAGGGTATGTTTTTATGAATATTTTTTTCTCCGATTTTTTAATTTTTAATTTTTCTTTCTCATTGATCTTACAATTTTTCTATATATCTTTCTTTACTTTTTATTTTAATAATTACAAAAACTTAAAAAAACTAAATTTAAAAAGTATTCATTCAAACGCACCCTTAATTTAATCAATTACTCGAAGCTTTCAGTTTATTTAATCAGAACACTTAAATTATGATGTGAGATTAATGAGAAAGAAAAATCAAAAAATAAAAAATCTGGGTGAAAAACACCAGGAGAACAGACCCTATATATTTCTTTATACAGACACATTTGTGTAACAATTTTATATCACATATTCCCTCCGCCCCACAAAACAACTATTTTTATTAATTTAATTATGCTTTAATTATAATTTCACTTGTTCTAGAAAATTTATTTAAAAAAAATATTGATAATTTTTATAAATATTCTTACAATAAATTTTTATTATATACGCGATAAATGTATGTTAAATGATAAATATTCTTACAAATGATATAAATTTGTAAAGTATATCTGAAGATTAAGGACCAAACAAAAAAAAGAAAATAGTTCTTGGACAAAATGCATATTTAAAAAATAATTTAAGAACCAAATAATTATTTAATTCTTGTATTAAATTTTCATTGAAAAACAAAATTATTTTACTGGAATGAAAGGAGTATATATCTGGTTGAAATTTGGAAACTACTTTTCCTTATTTTCGGTAGAAAGAATTAAAAAAAAAAACATAAGAATTAAATAAAAAATAAGTGATTTCTCATTAAAGAAATATATATGATTAATCTACAAATTATCCGACAAATTCGTTTAAACACACACACCAAGAGCCAGGGTCAATTTTCACCTATGATTATTAACATACATAGGCCCAACTGTATAGATATCAAACTGGGCCATGATGAATCCTTCAACTGGGCTTCTCGAGTGGGCCTCTAACAGCCTAAAATGGAATTTGGTTGGACCAACTACAGTTTACACTATACATCTTCATTAAATTTCCGTCGAGCCTCCTCTAATTCAATAAGATCTAATGGGCGATTTAAGATTGGCCCGAGAGGCTCCACCCTGCTTAGATCGTAGAGGAGATCGGTGGTGCCTTTGTTCTGGCTGATGGCCCGTAGAATGTCTACGATAATTAGTTTTAGCCTCCTTGGGCTTTCTCGTGATCGCACTTATCTGTTCCAACTCCTTCAATACATTGTCCATCGATGGCCTATTCTTGGGGTCCGCCTCGAGACATTTTAGTATGAGTTCAGATGCCTTGATCGCCCCTTTTGAAGGATAATCTTGTTCGAGATTGGTGTCTATTATCCTCCGTACCTTCTTTTTGTCGCATAAAAAGGGCCGAGCCCAATCCACTAAGTTATGCTGCCCATTGGGCCTGTTCATGTCAAAAACCCGTAGTCCAGTTATCATTTCCAGCAATACCACTCCAAAGCCATACACATCACTTTTCACGTAGAGATGACCTACAGAATTTGAGCGCTTTAGACGAAATCGTATCAAAAAATTTAGATTTTTTGTTTTAAATGGCATCTTTTGTCACATGACTTTTACTAATGATACGTATCATACTAATTAAAGGTTAAACTTTAAGGATTATCTTTTAAAGAGATGAGATGGGCTTCTAGGAAGATAAAGACAGAAATCAAGACAAAACTTTAAGAATTATTTGAAATAGAAGATCCGAAAATTGTATCAAAGGACTTAATATAACATTAAATCGTTGTTAATCAGAAATTAATTTAGAAAGAGAAATATGTAACGCTAATGCATGCCAGCTCGGAAGAGGGAATGGGATCCTCTATGGCACATTGTGTGCCATAGGAAATCTGAACTCTCGGAAGAGTGCTTTTTCATCACCTAAATAAACTTCACTAAAATTCTACCTAACCCAACTGGGCCGGCCTGAACAATGTGAACAGTAGGGCTTAATTAGTCCACAGAATGATCTTGGAAAATCTTTCGTGAAATGTATTTAAAGTTAAATGATCATATTAATAGAACAAAATCAAACTATAAACTGTTTTTCCAACTTATCAAAGTAAAAAAAATGAGATTGAATATTGATGGGAATCTTGAAAATACAGTCGTCATATCATTATCTATAGTATATGGACAAGTCTTTTTTAATTGTACCGATGCTACTGTTCACTGAATGACATTTTGAACCGTGAAAAGGTCATCCTAATCTCAATCATCCATTTTACATTACCAAACTAATCTAAGGGTGAAAAAAAAAATGAAGCATAAGCGTCGGTAATACTAATTTTTTCATTTACAGTAAGGTACGTTACAGTTCAAAATGTGAACATAAATTTGCTGAGATCAAGATCTATTTCATATTTAGGTATTTTTTATCGTAATTTTGATCGAATTAAGCGTATGATATCAAAATGTAAATTAAAGAGGAAATATTTATAAATGATGGACATTTTTTTTTAGGAAAACTAACCAGTGGCCATGTACTCAGGAGCAGCATAACCATAGGTTCCTACGATCCCGGTTGAAACATGAGACTCCCCGTTGGCCGGACCTAACTTTGCTAATCCAAAATCTGAAAGCTTTGCATTCAAGTCCTAGAAAATTTGAAGCAATAAATAAAACATGTTAATAATTATTAGCTAATAATTAATTAATTTGTAATATTAAGCTCAATTCTATTTCAAGGATCATGAAGTGAAATTAATAATTCAACGTGTATATATATATACCCCATCCAACAAAATATTCGCGGACTTGAAGTCGCGATATATGACTGTTTTTTCCGTCGTATGCAAGAAATCGAGGCCTTGTGCAGCTCCGGTCGCGATTTTGATTCTTGTACTCCATGGAAGTGGTTCTGCTCCTGCAAATTTTTTGAATTATTTCATACCACTGTTTATTTTTTTTTTTCTTGCAAAAAATAAAATAAAATAGACTAGCTGGAAATTAATTTTGTCTAAGATATATATGTATGTATGCTTACTTCTGAAGAGATGATTTTCTAAGCTTCCTTTCTGCATGTACTCATATACAAGCAGGAATTCTTTATCTTCCCAACAGTATCCCAAAAGTTTTACAAGATTAGGGTGACTAAATTTTCCCAAGAATTTCACTTCTGCCTGCGCCCAGAAAAAAATAAATTCATAACCCAAATTGAATTAGTTATAAAATATGACTTTCAGTAATTAACTAAATTGCATCTGGTACGCATATATATATATATATATATTTCTGTTTTTATTTCCATATTACCATCATAATTAAAGCTTAAATTAGTTTATTAATTTAATTGCTAAAAATGTACATTAATTCATTTGAAATTAAAAATGTAATGAACTAGTTTGAATCGCCTCTTAAATATTAAAAAAAATTTAAATTAAATTAAAGTGCACAACTCTTTGACTTTTTAGTCAAATTAGCGATTATTCTGTTTGGTTTTGTTATCTGAATTTAATTTATTTAATTTTTATTATTAAATTAAAAATCAATGAGAGCTTTTATTAATTAAAAATTTGTTAAACATCAGACGGAGTATTCAGATACACAGATGAAGAAATTGTCAAACTGTTAATCATTCAGAAACATACTATTTTTTAACGATTTTTTTGGTGGAAGGCTTTAACGAAAGTCAATTTTGGACTAACGGGAGAAGGAGACAGCTGATAGGGTTTGATTCTGCCAACCAAAAAGTAGGGTCCACCATCTTACTCCTTTTTAAAATTGAAGGAAAAATTAATTGACACCTCAAACAGTTGTGGAAAAAAAAAAAAGATCGCGTTCATACCAAAATTAAACTATATCTGTATTTTGTTAGGCAACAAGATCAGGATTTTAGTTAGAAATTATATGGAGCGCATATGGGCTCCTAGCAAAAAGCGCTTAGTGCTACTTATTCATTCTATTACGTTATTTTGTTCATGTTTTATAACTAAATATATATATTTTTTAATGTTATTGTTGATTTTCAGTATTAATGATAAAAATGAACATTTGTTTTTAGATAATGAACAAATAACGTAATAAAATAAATATTATTACCTAGGCGCTCCTTGCTAAGAGCGCATAGGCGCTCCATATACGGACTGGGATTTTAGTGGAATTTAAGATTAGGTAGGGTTTCATATTATAAATAATTATAAATAAAAAATAAGAAAAAAATAAAAATATTAAAAATATATGTGATTAGTGTAATGCTCATATCACCAAATATTCCTTGATAGTCTTGTTCCAAAAGGTGGAATCGCCCACTCCAGACATTCCTCTTACGTATTACCCACATCTTAGGAGATAAGGTAAATCACGATGATTTATAGTTCGACAAGTAAAAGAACAGTTCCTTGACATTCTCATTTCATTTCTCCTAGCTATTTTAAGTGATCGATCGAAAGACATAACGGTGACAGTCACGTATTGGATCATCGAACAAATAATTAATAGTATATCTCAAAATATTTTAAATTCTCCACCTCACTTTGTATTTAATTATTCGCATAATAGTGATAGATCCCATGAGCAAAGCAAATATATACACAATCCAAGCTTATTATAGCATTTTGGCCGGATGCCACTTTCGCCTTAAAAAGGAAATTTTCATTTACTTTCAGGTACATTAATTTCTTTTGAATAAAAATTACGTAATTGATATCAAAATAAAAACATGTTTAATTTAAAGACGAGAATATATCGCTCTTAATTAATTTATAATTTATTATAAAAAGCAGGTTGGTTGGAGAAATTAATTAAGAATTGACAGTGGAGAAATATATATACATACAAAGTTAGTTGACCATTTCACCAAAACACATGTTTGACTTGGTTATAAGTACCATTCATTTCAGACACCACTACTACTAGTAATTTGTTGCTACTATACGTTTCGTTTGTGATTATTAATGCATGCAGGAGTAACATCTTAATTTGTCAAAATATATTTAACGGTTTCTCATGCACACACATATATAACGGAAGAAAATCCTCTGTCTCACTTGGTGTCACATTTGGTGTACCACTACTCACATAATGGTGGGACCCAATAATAATGGACCCCATCATGATGTAAGTAATGATACACCAAGTGTGACACCAAGTGAGACAGAGAATTTGGACTCCATATATAACCCACCCTTAGCTAGAATGCAGTAAGTACGATTAATTGACCGGAAGATAGAGGCTAATAGTGACTGAGTCAGAATAATTTATTAGTGGGGGCAAAATAATATTACGGATGTTCGAAGCTCTCCAAAATTTTCCTTTTAATTATTTATTTTGATTAGTTTTAAATAATTTATACATTAATTTATGATTAGAAAGTAACGAAAAAGTTTTTGTAGTTTTCGTCGAACATGAAGATGAAAGAGGAAAAATGGCTAATGTCCGATAGCCGATAGGAAATAGATCGACGATCAAATTGCCAGAAATTAAACTTATCAATAGAGGAATTTTCACCGGGGGACGTTTGCGCTCACCTCCCCCCTCCGCCACTGATAGAGGATGTTTAACACCTACCGGGATTTAAACCCCTGATCTCCACTAAAAAAGAGTATCGTTTAAGTTAAATTTATTTAATAAATGAATTTGTATATAATTCAGGGTCGAACTGAAAATGAGATATTGAGTGATATTGTATTGTTCACGATATGAGATGAATTGATAGGAGTGATATGAACTTTGTTATAAAATGATATATTTGCCCTCGTATAAAGTGACGTGAGGAGGAGAGAAGTGATGAGACATGAGAGAAAATGTAAAATGATATATATGTTTAAATTAATTTATGAGAGTGTATTTATATATGAGTAAAAAGTGATAATATTAGAATGTAATAGCGAATAATATGAATATACCACATCGCATTCGTAATTAAATATAATTATATAAATCATACCATGAAATGATTGAATTCGTAATCCAACCCTAATTAACAAATCTCAGTTATATACAGTAGCACGGTAATTTATAATAATTGACAAACTTTCTGGGTGACACGAAAATTTGGTCTTGCAAGAAAGCACAGAGTTGACAAATATTAAAAGTTGGCACGAAATTAATTAGGCTTAATTACTTTAGAAATCATATAATAATGGTACTACTATTAATTAAGCTAGCTAATGAACGCCACAATCTTAATTTGAAATTATATGTACGAACATACGTACACGTACCTGCCATTCCTTGAGACCTTGAGCACTATCCGGATTGGATTTCTTGACGGCAACCGGAACTCCGACGCCGACTTTCGACGGCGCTAATGTCTTGGGATCCACCCAACCTTTGAAAACCCTACCGAACCCACCTTCCCCTAACACCGTATCAGGCCGGAAGTTTCTCGTAGCACTCTTTAGCTCCGCAAAGTGGAACATTTTCAGATTCGGGGTCACGATTTTTCCACTTGGTGGAAGTTCGGCGCCGGCATCTTCCGCCGGCACCGGTAAAGCATATTTCTCATCGCTATTATTCCTCCCTTCGATCTGACTGCCATCAATGTTGCGGCTGCTGACATTATTATTATTGTTGTTGTTGTTGTAGGGGGTCCTAAAAGATACTAAAAACAGAAAAGATATATAAAAGTCATGGACTGGCTTGGAAGTGTTTAAATCTGATAATTATAGTAAACATATACCTGGATTGGAATATTTGGTGCTTGGGAGGTTAGTCACAGGCTTTGGATAGCAGTTTCCCATCTATACCTCTCTCTCTCTCTCTCTCTCTCTCTCTCTCTCTCTCTCTCTCTCACACACACACACACACACACACATATAGA
>JAOWAN010037927.1:0-16310 GCA_028566635.1 Lobelia cardinalis | reverse complement strand
AGCCTGATGTGCATGTGTATAAGCTCAATACAGATGGCTCAGCATCTAATGGCATATGTACAGGTGGTGGATTGATCCGAAACAAATCAGGCAAATCTATTGCTGCTTTCTCTAATTATTATGGAGTTGGAACAAATATTAGAGGGGAGTGATAGCATTACAGGATGGCCGCTTACAACTTTGTAGATATTTAAGATTGGATTCAGTTGTGGTAGAATCTGATTCTCAAATTGTCCAATACCCCTCCAGCAACTGGGAACTGGGTATACCACTATTACCACCCACAACTAAGAAACCATTCAGTGCCCTCCATTAACTGGACACAAACCCCAGTCCTACCAGGTCAATCCCACCTTCAAACAATGAAAGCACCGTCGAACTCACATTCACCAGATTCGACAATTAAATGCTCTAGAATGTGAATGGAAAAATAAATTAATCACAAAACGAACAGGTAGAGAGAGAGAGAGAGAGAGAGAGAGAGAGAGAGAGAGAGAGAGAGAGAGAGAGAGAGAGAGAGAGAGAGAGAGATTACCTAGAGACAGCGGAGTAGGAGCCAGATGGGGAAACGGCAGCGCGATAGGAGTTTGATGTGGAGGTGAGGATAGTTAGTGCTTAAGAACTTGACGGCGTCAACGTAGCATAAGAATACGAGCAGGAAGAGTGGCTGTTACTTTTGTCGGAATTCTTTGGAGTGAAAGGGGGATGGAACTCAGTTACGTGGCTAAGGAATGAATGTTGTGTTTACTTACGTGGAAGAGCACAGTAAAGAACTCCAAATACGTGGCCTAATTGAAGCTTAAATGGTGGATATGCAATGGTAATTGTTGACCTTTTTGAGGGCATTTTGGGGAGAAAAAAAGGTGAACGAACACCTCTTATAATCTTATTCACTTATTGTATACATGGAGATATATATGTACCAATATGTATGATTGACCACTACCAATGATGGTCTTCAAAAACCATCTCCAACAAATTAAATCCTAGAGTAATAAGAAAGGGTTATCTTTGGGACTGACGCTTCCTTGGTCGGCCGTGGGGGACTGATGGTTCATCTCCCTTCGAACCCTCGGGCTTCCGAGCCCATAAATATGCCGAATCAGGTTCATAATGGTAATCATAGAAGAGTTCCTGCCTGGCTTCAATATTTTCCTTGGCAAAAATTCCGACTCGATGATCCCCAGCAACCATCATTACCTAAGCAAACCTACGTGCTAAGTCAACAAAATCACTTTGAGACTATAAAATTCATGAAAAAAATAAATAGTCAGATTACCTTTGCGTAACAATTGGGCTTCGCTGAGTGGTTTGCAAATTTCAACTTGTCTCCTTTTCGATACGCATCAAGGACACACTGCAAAGAAAGAAGCTGCATTGAGAATTTGAGTGCTGTATATATAAAATTCGTGGATAATGAATACTTCCACTCTGGTCAATCTTTGGCCATATTCTTTCGATTTCACGAATGTCAGCCTCCACTTTCATGGCAACACCAGGAGATCCCTATATTGTGATTTAGATTCACTAGATTAGAGCCCATAGGTTAGTTGCCTATTCCGAAAGGCAAAATAGCTGCATTGTCCCAAGGACCCCGGTATAATTTAATTTGTTTAGGCTGAAACTGAAAAGAAACATCAAAAGAATCAAAAAGAACTAAAAGCAGTTTTTAAGGAACTTGCCTGATCATTCAAGTCAAAAAGGAATGATGATTTCGAAAGGTCATATATCTTCCCTCTTCTATCTGCTTCTCGGTGTGATATCAATTCACCAGTATATTCTCCAAGGCAATCATTTTTATTGACAGAGTTCTACAAGCACACAATTCAAAATTTAAGAACAAATTAACGAAGCAACCGAAACAGACAGCACTTTGATTTATACCCGTACAAAGGCTCCCCAACCAGCTACACGTGATCTACCCAAGAGGATCTGAAAAAAGAGAAAATAGTAGTGATAGGTTTTCCTCAGAATTCGTCAAAACCAGCCAACTTTCTGCAAAAACATGAAACTAAGTCTCAAATTGCTCACCTTTTTATGCTGTTTCAGAAGAAGCCTCATGTTACCACATTGACCGTCTCCTCTTCCGGGTGGCTCACCTAATAAGCCATCCCCGCAACTACAAGAGGCACCAATACATAAAATACTTGTTGGATTAATTTACATCTGGATCACAGCTCAAACTACCAAATATTCCAACAACGAAGATGCAGATGTTCAAAAGAATCCTATGGAAAATTCTACAACAATCGAAAATTCCAGCCATTCACAGGGATGCTGGATCCACAACTTAGGTCAAATCACTAGGCATCTTCTTATGTGAAAGGGTTTGACAATAGAACTCAGGGGAAAAAAATGTTACCTACATGAGGTCCCACTCAGAATCATAACAAATGTAAACTGGCTCAATTTTATGAATATTCAGGGTTTAAAGGGTATGACGTATGATGAATAGAAGTTGGTTTGAATCACTTAACTATTGTGCAGAAAAGCTACAATATCGGACTAGTGAACCAAGCTAAGATAGAAGCAGCCACACAATCATTAATGAGGCCTAAAGTTTTAAAATGGTCGTAGCCAGAAAGAGAATGGGTGCATCTCTGAAAGAAAGGGAAAAAAAAGAAGAAGAAGAAGATAAGGGGATTATTCACTAACTTCATTTATCTTTTACATACATGAAGAGGAAGGGAGAGAATGGAAATGCTTCATCTTATCTAGTTATCTACAATCTGGTAGCTTTTGTTCTATTCTCTCACCTAGGCTGCTTAAAGCATGATAGCAGGACGGAGGGATCCAAATTTCCAATTTGATTGTTTGGCAACTCCGTTTTGTCCTGCCCAAAGACCATCCATAAGGCTCACACCAAGTGTGCCCAGGCTCTAGACTCAAGACATCACCTAGTCGTACCTTATTTCTTTTGACATTTCCTTATCATTACTTACATTTGTTCTAGTATGTAAAGATTAGACCTGCGAAATTTGCCATTTTGATGTTCTGTTGATGTAGATTATATATAGATGATGAACATGTCTTTGACTATTATTAATCGATATGGATCTGGCATATACAATGCCTGAATATGAGAGAAGCAAAATAATATCAGTTATCTGCCACTTAAAGAAGGAAGTTAGTTCGTCGACATCTGTATCTAATGATTAATTTAGAGGGTAAGAAAGATCTACCAATTATGAATAAAGTGATGATTCATAATTGGATGAGTAATTGTTATGACATCTACCTTATCATTCACAGAAAGTTTCAAGTTTTTGTATATTTTGCACACAGATTATGTTTTCTTGATATTTTGTTCATTCTGCACCTTACCTCTCTTGGACATGCCTCTATCCCAAAAGACACATTTGTGCTATGATGTGCACAAGTTCATTATGTAAGGGACTGAGAGGCCCAACATGTGCTCATCTCTGAGTCCTTAAAAGTGAAACTGCCAGACATTTTTTTAAAAAAAAATTGATCGTATGTCAAGAAGCAATCATTGCATTAAATTATCATCTAGCAGCCAGAGTGAATCATGCACATAAAGATCACTTTGCTACATAAGAGTGTACATGGAAATTCTGTTACCTCACCCAGCAATTACGGCAAACGTCTGGGTCACATTCGCGTAAAGCAGCAAAGCATGGGCACTGGCGGGTCCTACATTGACTCTTCGCACAGTGGCATCCCCTAAATCGGTTCTTGCAGCTCTTGGAGCACCTGAAAATCCGTAGCAACTGAAATCAATCAAAATTCATATGTTGCTTGGATTCTTAAATCGCAACAAGAAAGAGAACAGAAAATACACTAACCAATCCTAAGTAGTTTGTTCAAGGACTTAAATAATTGTCTTCATTTCAGAGGATTACATATTGTGTTTCTCTAAATTTTCATGCAATAGTACCACGAAATCTGTTTGTTTTCACAACCAGCAATTATAGGTCTTTGGAAGGAGCTCAATAAGTTTTATGTAACTATCATCCGCTGAGACAACATACCCACAGTACTTCTCACAACACGTCTCCTTTGCATGACATGGGCATTGCTTCGCACACATAGTCTGGCATCCACACGGTGTGTATTGCTTGGAAAGTTTGCTTTTCCCATCAGCAATTCGTTTCAAGATAGCAGGATGGCCAGCAGACTTTGACGAATACTTCATCTTCCGTGTTCTTCCTCTTCTACGAAACAGTCGCGATCCGGATGGTATTTCTTGCTCCTAGCAGAACACAAAATGAGGAGTACAGTGATGTAATGTGTATTTGAGAAAAACTTAAATTCATAGGAGACATAAGAATGTAACATAACTGCCAAGTGAAAGCAGTTGTCCAATGCCAATACCCAATCAACCCATTTTGACAACTAAGTGGCTCTGGAGGGCGTATACAGAAAGAATGAGATTCAAGAGAACGATTAGAACAATTATTTGGATTATGACGAGGATAGTGATAAGAGGCGCTTTAACTACACCCAAGTGACACTAGCACTTTGTTGGCTCCCCAAGAGGTTGAGATGAAGGCTGACCTGGGTAGAGTTTACTTACTAACCACCGACACCAAATAAGCACGTCAATGAAAAATATAATGCTCAATTCAAGTGTTCTCTAAATTAATTCCATCTTTGTTAAGAGCACAACATTATTGGGGGCAAAACCAAATAAGGTTTGAATCACGAATGGTTGGAGCCAAAACAATATCATGTAGTTGCATTTGGAGAGGAAGCCTTTGCTTCAGAATCGAAGTCTTTAACAGAGTCAATAGAATTAATCTAATGAAAACTATATATCGAGTGACATGAAGACTTAAAAGATGAAGCACAAACATTTTGATCTCCACCAGCTCTTTGGACTTCCAAAAGAGACCCTGATCCACCATCATGCATGTAGTGGGATACTTCTACGCAAGTTTTCAAGCCAGCCAGTAAATTTCTGGCTATTAGACAACTGCAAATCACAAGGTATATGTAAGCTCAATCATAGAAAGGAAACAGGAGAATTTCATGAATTAAAATAGGAAATTGACAACAAAAATGGAATATACATGCAGAAAGTCCGTGTATTCCGCTTCGAGAGTCGTCATCTAAATATCGATGAATACCTAAATACCCTATTTTTAAGAGTCTTGACAAAGTGACACCCTAAGTGTGCGAAAAAAGCTAAGATGTCTTCTAAGTGGAATGGAAGGAATATAACATCTCCATACATTTCAATCTTCTATATTTATGAAGTAGAGAGCATTTCGATAGAACAGCAGAATAATGGTGCAAATTCACAAAGTGAATTGTTGGACAAATAAGAATGTTAACCAATTTTTTTTCCAGTGTGATATTTCATTTAAAAAGTTTAGAATGTTTGTATAATAAATCAGCAACAAAGCAAGTCAAATAACATCTACTTCATTACACCAAAGAGTATTCAGATGCAACGTGACAATTGCAAACTCGTTCAATCACTTTCTAGTTCTCGGTTCCTTCCTCCTAACATTAATTTATATTTATGTGGTTCTCTCATTGTTCCTTGTGGTTTTTCTTTCCTTTGTAGAAAATTATTCTTTCCTTCGCAGAAAATTTTATTTCCTTTGTAGAAAATTAAACAACTATAGGTAATGTAGTATGAACTTGAGACGAGAGTTTTATTTCTGAAATGGTTTTCTCCACTTCACAGAAACAAGAAAATTCAGGCTGGATAAACGAGAAAGATTAGAGGGATGCGGATACGCGTCAACTATTTATTAGATTTACTACACGTCATCAAGGCTAACAATGGTAGAAGCATGATATGTCAATAATTTTGAGATATGGAGAACCACGGGAACTATAAATCCCCATCTAGTGCAGAAGAACTCACTGTACATCTCAGGTCTTGTTGGGGATTTATAATTCTTGTGATTCTCCTTATCTCCAAATTAGTGGCATTTCATGCTTCCACCATTGTTAGCCTGGATAATGTGTAGAAAGTGTAATATATGGGTGAAAGAGGAGCCTTCCCCTCCCTGTAAGATCACGTATTTCACCATTATAGGTTACTGACGCCTACTGCCAACAACATACTGTTATAAAGGTTACAGTCATAATCTAACGTAGAATTGTGACAGAATAATGGTTGCTTAATAAGAGGATTAATTGAGTGCCTCTGCTAATAGATTAAAGTTGGATGCCATTATGCTTAAAGACCATTTATCTCCCTTAACAATATCTATGCTTATTCCAGAAGAAGATTATGACACTGAAGTAATTGGAGAAGCAAGTAAAAGTAATTTCGTGCATATACGACAGACGCTGTGAGTACACCTGTTTCTCCCAAATATCTCTACTCCTTTCGAGTACAGTTCTTTCTCAAGAGGTTTCCACTGGCTGCTGCTGATTATATCTTCCGCGTGTTCTTCAACTATATTTAATGCCTGAACCAATAGGCACTTCATAAGTCTTTTGTTTTTCTTCCAATGTTGACCGCAATTTCGCCAAAACAAAATGAGAAAAAAGTACAAGTTGTCACAGAAGTACTTACTACGTTACTGGAATTTTCAGCCAGTACTTCAGTTTCAGTAGCAACTGTGACAGGTGGAGACAATTTTTTCTGTTTTTTAAAAGAAGACCCTCCAAGGTAATCAGAAACCAGCACCGAGCCTTCATGCCATGACCTTGTTTTCTTTGAGACATTGCACGTTCCTGTATTTTACATATTGGGTTACATCAACAAAGCAGCATACCGTTAGATCCAGAGTAAGCTTATGATCAACAAATCCTTAGTTTTCTCACAGCATTCACCAAAAAGGAAGTTCCGGTGCAAAAGGCTCCCATTGCAGGGTTTGGGAATGGTAGAATGTACTGAAGCTTACCCCTGCAAGAAGGGAGGCTGTTTCCATAGTACAAACCCAAGACCTTCCCATATCAGTCAGCAACGTTTTGCACCAAGGATCGCTCAATAAACACATAAATCAAGAAGAGGAAAAGGGAACAGGGACAGGAAAGATGAGTTGCATGCATCCTTAGAAACAATGTCTTTTAAACATCACCTAGCCCACCAGAATTGTGAGAGAGCTCATACTGCCGTGCCTCTTCTGCAGTTGATCTTTCAATCTGACTGATGGCTCCTAAGGCCATACTTTCTGTATACTTGTTGACAGCTTGTACCTGAACAATTTATAACACAATTATCCATTTGTACTACACACAAAATATCATCCACTACAAAAGATACCTAAGCCTAAACTAATAAAGTAAAGCATATGCAGGATGATACCTAAAAACAGTTTTTTTGTTAGATAAAAACTGGTTGTGCGAAGAGAACAGCCAAAAGAGTGATAACTGAATCATGATTGCTAACAATCAACAGTTTCTTCCAAAGAGAAATACATCCCTACACCAAGAAATATAGCTGCCAGTGGATTTTGATTTCATGAGTGATCCAGATCCTATCTTAAGCAAGTCTCTGCCTCCTGGTATCACAGCGTGAACAACCGAGAAGGTCTCAAGCTCCAAGTAAGAAGATAAGTTACTCAATATGGCATCCAAAAACCACACGTAATTTTAAAACTCAGTCACAGTGGAAAACAAACAGATAACGATAGTAAATCCAATTACCATTCATGGATTCTGCAGCTCAACCCCTAATTTGTGAACAAGAATAAGAATATGAGAACTGACCAAAGACAGCTTCCTTCAGAATGGTTTCAAAATATTTTCGATAATGAAGTTCCTATGCAAGCTTCTCAGGGACTATGACAGCCTGTTTACTCATGACATTTTCACGTAGTATGTTATGTTTGGAAGCTTTTTACTAGTATGAAAGTTCCGCAACGAGAGAACAAATTTGTTTCAAATTAGTCCTGTACCCACAAAGTTAGAGCTGAAGGATGATGCAGAATACTATCTTGGCTCCCTCCTTTCTTTTCTTTCTTTCTTTTTCCCAGTAAGATGGATAGGATGCAACACTTAAAAGGATAATCTAGGAAACATGCAAGTAAGTCATTCAAGATTAATTGGGCAGTCATACACGTAAGTAGCAGTGATCACCACAGGGCTCCCCATCTTCCTCAGATTCAGTAGAATATGAATTCTTTTCACTCTGCCAAAGAAAAGATAAAAATTATCACATGTAACAAGCTACACATATGCATTCAAAATTGTGGCGGCAGCTCATTAATGCTTACAGGAGTAATTAGGTCCTGAGAACAGCCATGTAGAAGACAGTCAAACACCTGCAACGTAGATGAAATATTTATGAGCATAATCTTGAGGGTGCATTAAACAATGTTAAATTTATCAAGTCTCAGAATATACAATTTACCAAACAACGGCGACAAAATAGATTGTCTAGGGAATTTAAAGAAGCACTGAGACTTTTCTCCAGATCTATGCTCCTGTCCTGGGTACGTTTTGCAGAAGTCACCACATCTTTATTGCATTTTCTGTCATCACTTTGCTTCAGCATGCTGAAGCGTTCCTGCATTACAGGAAAAAAGCATTAGGCTCTGAGATCATGTCTCGGTGACCAAGTAAAATGGCAAGTGTGCAACCTGGATTTCAGACACAGATCCACCAACATACTGTGCCATGATCTTGAGTATTTCTTCAGATGGCTCAAATTCCTGAAAAACCATCCTGCAAGATTCAAAGGATGTATATGAAGTATTACACTAATCACTTGGGTTTATACACAACCATGAACAAAGAAATATGTTCAACACCAGGATAAATAGATAGCATGTTGAGTTCCATACTGCAGAGTAAGTAAAACTTAAGTAGGGCAGTACTCCCTCTGTCCCAAAATGAGTGTCACAAATTGCTCCCGACACTTATTTTGGGACAGAGTTAGAACAACAGAAGAGTCAATTTATCACCAACTATAAGTGCTTCCCTTTTGGGCCCTAAGGGGACATGGGAAGGGAGCGAACTACGCAGCAATTAAACTACTTTCTAAAGGCTAGCTACGATTCTAGGTTATCAAATAATCTTCAAGTTTTGAAGTTTTGATGCCCCAAAGGTACGGCTGTGATAAAGGCAGATAACTAGTTAAAGTCTCTCCAAAAGATAACCATTCTCTACCCCAAGTATAAACATCCCAAAATAAGTGTCCCTATCCTTCTTTCAGAATGTTTTCAGAAAACAGTTGTCTGCACCACCTTTCAACTGTCAGATAGAGAAAGAAGAGGTGCTATTGATTTGACACCACTAAAGGAGCCAGGGTAAAAGGTTGAACCCATTGCAAGAGGGTTCCCCATCACACGGGGGTCTGGGAAAGGTGAGATGTAGACAGCCTTACATTGAATCAAATACCTTTTAAAAACCCGTATAAAGTCAATAGGGGGATTTTGCTTTGGAATGGAGGAATAACTGGCAAAGTATCATTTTCTTTAAAAGGTGAATGTTCCATCTGGTGATAGCAATTCCTTTAATAATTTTAGTGGTAAATGATATTTGAGTTAGAAGAATAAAATTTCAAAGGGCTAAAAATTTACAAAAAATTCGTGTTAAGTTACTCGGCATTTTCTTTTTCTGGCTGAGATTAGCATCTGTATCGATAAATGAAAATATGGAATCAAGCATACCTATGCATCATTTCAGTTTGGTGTATTTTCTTTTGTATCCATGTTATCGTCATATTGTTAGTCCATGAACTGCTCAAGCATACCTATGCATCATTTCAGTTTGGTGTATTTTCTCTTGTGGATTTGTCAATTATGCCTTCCAATTAGGCCTGGACTACTCATTTGTGGGCAGTCAAGATACCAAGCGGTTAGCAAGACCAGTACTGTTGTATATCTCGGAGGAGAAGTGTTGAAGAACCAATAAAAGGCAGAAACTAACAGAAGAAACTCGATACTATTTTCAATTGTTTGGAGAACAATCTAAATTACTAAATTTTCTAGACAATGATTTCACTACAACAGAAACGGCTTATCTTTCTAAACCAAAACAGTATGTATTCAGTGCGGAAATTCTTCTTCAACCCACAACCCCCCCCCCCTCGTGGTTCTCCACAGCGAACAACACAATTATTAATATTTGTGGGCATTAATAATTAACCTTAAAGGTCCCTTAAAGATTCCTTGGTTTCATGCACTACAGAACTTTGATTGTCACCAGTTTTGGTTTCGTTCGGAGCGATGGAATGGCAGAACAATAAATAAAGAAGCTTCTGATACACCGTGGCCTTTAAAATTATGGACGATGATTGCCAAGTATACAAATAAACAAAATGACCAATTGAAAGTTTATAACATGAAAGCTTCTCTATTAAGCAACAGGAATAGGACAAGGGTGCAGGAAACAGAGGGGCCACACGGGAACTGAATTAACAACGTCTAATTTTGAACAAGTAGAATTAGCATCTAAAGAATGCTATGAAGTTAGAACCTATTGGCTTGAACATAAATCAGTCAATACTTCTAGGCACATGTGTATATATTATTGTTAGAACGTACCGTATAATGCGATCTTCTGCTTCAGAAAAATCATGTTTCTCTTTCTTTGATTCGTTACTATCTTCCTCACTGTCAGTATCAGTAGCGATCATAGCCTCACTACCTTGCTTATGGTCGTAGTATATCTGTTTACGACCAACTGATTCATTTTTACCCATTCTCTGGTTTCTGCGAGATGCAAAATGAATTTGAGAAACAAAATGCAAAAAAATATCTCCATCTGACAAAAATAGTTAATGTAACTTCAAACTTGAGTATGCATCATGTATAATAATGCTTCCAACAAAAACAACTAACTGAAAGTCACAGTATTTTTTTGATAAACAGAAACAGGAGCCTTCATCCAGTATTCTGGTCATATTAGCTTGGATCTGGAACCGCTAAATTTCGGTTCCGGTGAATTTGCTGAATTAAACCATTCTACTTACACTTTGAACTATTTGAATTGGGCTTTGAACTATTTAATTTATTGGAACTTTTTCACTAATTGTAAAACTTCTTTTTTTAATTTTTCATTAAGTACAAATGCTCAAACACGTGACATGGTTCAGCAAATAAATGAAAAATTTCATATAACAAGTGAAATGTTTAAATTCAACAAAACTGAAATTTAGCAGTTCCAATTCCTATTAGCTCCAGTACACTTCAAAATTGCAGAGATGAGAATATATACGAACTCTCTTATATGCACACATTCTGAAATCTAAAACTAATAGCTGCTGATATTTCTCCCCAACAAGCCATTGTTAAGATGTTGGGACTCGCCAGGTCGAATCAAACTAGCAGCTCCCAACTGTCACCTTTGAACTTTGGACTTTGGTAAAGCTAAGTCAAATACTTCCCAAAGTTCTACAACCCTTTTATAGGAAAAATGATATTCGTGCATTCTTGAAGTATTAAGCCAAGCCAAAAAAAATCCCAAATTCTAGAATATTCAGACCACTCTCCACCAATAACGACCAACACACTTTAGTTCATCTATACCTTCCATCCAGCTTATGAGCGGATTGCCAAGAGCAAGACAATCCCGACACAGAGTTGGCAGTAAAAAACTATCCAACTAGAGAATGTGAAAAAAGTGATATGTAAGATATGGCATTTCTCTAAGGAAATTGGCAATAAAGGTTAATTCTATATGATTTATGTAGGTGTATATTACAAGCAGTAATTATTTTTATACATTGATCAAACAACAGCAAATCCTTGGCCACCTGATCTCAGTGACTGTAGTAAGTAGATAATCTGTCAGTAACTTTTATATATGAAATAAAGAGTTCATATATGGTCAAATCCTACTGCTCACTTAATCAGAATTGGAAGGATGTGAGAATTTTTGCTCAAATGCTCTTTGATTGGCATAGCAGGAGTATGGGCGTTTTAATGAAAAAAAGTTCTAGCGTAGTAGCAAGGAAATTGCATATACCCTCTTCCACACCCTATGACATCTGTTTCCTCACAATCTCTAGTTACCTCTTCAGCCTATTCTGCATCAGAACAAGCAACCACAATAACAATGTACTTACAAATTGCTCCCTCCAAACATCTAACTAACATAAGATAGTGCTTGCAATCAAAACCATGCTAGATCAGTCTCCAACATCCAGACCATTTTCGATTTTCCAACAGTGTGGACATGTGATGCCCAGCTTCTTAGACACGCTGCCAAATTTGAGCCTTCAATTGCTTGTTCATGCACTATCATTCATGACATATACCCGTAACTTCATGGCTAGGATCATGTGCCATCTCTAGCCAAATTATCTATACACCAATGCTGCTGATAGATGATTACCATTTTAACACATGCTTCCATTTTAGATATTCGTAATTGGTGAATCTGGTGTAAAAGAGCCAGAGACAGATAGGAAACACCAATTTTCCAACCAAAAAAGCGAGCTTACGGTTTTAAGTATCTAGAGCATTATAATGATATCATTGATTTTACACGATTTAGATATCCATAGCAGATAACCATAGTTAATTTTCAACTGCCAATAGAACCTAGTGTTCACGTGATTAGTCTAGAAGCCCAATACCAGAACTGCTGCTCAGAAGAGCACGAACATTCTGAGACATCAGCAGGAATGCTGACCAACCCCCCATTGGATACTTCAAAGAAATGTGGTTGAGTTTTATAGCTATGAATATGGTAGTTACATGAAATGCATCATGGTTGACCTGATTACACATTATAAAAATGTTTGATAGTGCACATGGATCTGCTAATCATAGAGACTCTTTATTCACCCCTCTGGTCCAGGAACTGTAAATTTTATAAAAACTTTATGAATAGTTGTACCTGCCCAGAAATACCCAAGTCGTGTAAGGCGGTATCTTCTCACAAAGCGGAAGCTTTGCACACAACGGAAGAGTAACATCTAGAGTATCTTCTCCTGATTCTGCAGTAGATCCTGTAAGTGTGTAGAGTGGATTTTTGATTCTTGAAGAAAGCAGATTTTCTGTGTGGCCACTAGTCCCAATCAATGAAACATCAGGTTCATGCCTTGTTGATGGTACAAGTTTAGAAACATGAGTTTCTAACTTCCTTCTGTTGCACTCAATTTTTTCCTGTTCACAAAATAAGTGGGAATTTCTAGCATATGACATCAGGAATAACATAGAAAAGCCTTTGCATTCCATACTCATCGACATACAAATTACAAAGGTAAGACAAAATCCCCCAGAAAACTAGATTGGACACTAGTTCTAACAACAAGTAACATCAGTCATCACCCTATAAGTTATCAGGTTTTCTTGGCTATAACGGGTCTGAAACATGGGCATGAGCACTAGGAACGATGCAGAAGAAATTAGGATAGGGCTACCTATTTTTATGCACTGTAATTTGTATATTAAGAGTTAGGAGTATTTTAGTAAACTTGTACAGCATGATAGGAGTATAAATATGTAACATAATCATTGTAATCAGGTTAGGTTGGAATTAACGGAGTTCTACTTTTTTGCCTTTGGTTGAATTCCTCGGTGCACATGGTTGCTTGCATTCCTATTATAAGCATCGGATATTTGAATAATTCTACATCAATTTTGGTACCAGATATTGGTCGGTTGTTGTGTACCACATGGATTGGAAGGGCTGTCAAAGGCCTTAAAATTCTCATCCTTCCTTTCTTCATACTTGTGGTGAATTATTCTCAATAAGTTGGGGAGAACAATCCGGTGCATATCAACAACTCCAACATAAACATATATGGCTGAACTTTCCTCCAACCCCAGAAATGATGAGAGAGCAAATAAGGTAATAGTAGCTGTATTAATAATTTTTCTGTATTTTTGTGTATTTACAATTTTGTATTTTAAGTGTTTGAGGTCTTTTAGTAAATTAGTACAATAGTGCTGACATGATACAAGTACATATGCATGTAAATAGGTTGGAATTAATGAAGTTTTAGGTTCGTTCATTGTTTGGGAATCCTTGGTAATGTACAGTCCCTTCCATCTCTACTGTAAGTGTAATATCTTAAAATAGTTCTACATCAGGAATATTACTCGGCAATGCGACTCATAGTAGTTAAAGGGTATTAACCTGCCCTAGAAGGAGGAAGGAGAGCTTATGAATTTGTTTGTGGAGGCCAGAATGACCATAGAAAGACAGAAATAACAATGATCAATGGAACCACAGGACAGAAGACTATGCATGTAACAAGCCGTGCTACCATTAAACAAGGACAATGGTAAGGCATCAAAATATGGAATCAACATACCTTGATGGTTCTAAGCCTCTCTGCTTGAATATGATTTTTGAGCTGCTTTATCTTGTAAGTTACGGTTCCAGCAACATCAGAAGCTGGCTCCCCGTGAGATTTCTGTTTAAGCAGAAACAATGAAGTTTAATTCAGTCCAGTAATGAGGTAGTTTTTTTGTAGTTAATAGAAGGTGAGAAGTGATAATGGCAGTGAGTTTTTCAATCACAAGATGCTTTTTAAATTAAAAAATGTACAAACAGTAAAGTCGTGAGTATAACTATGTCCCATTTCCTTCATGAAGAAGAATAAATAAACAAAAAAATCATAGTAACTCCACTAAAAAAATCAAACATTAATGAATAAACAATTGCTCTTGAAAATTATTATCATAACAAACTCTACTCTTAGCATCTTAACTTTTTCTTTTAGACGAGGGTTAAGGTTTAAGTGTCAATGAAGAATTATGCTGAAGTTAAAGGGTATTTCCACAAATGGGACAGCCAGAAAAAAAGAAAAGTTGAACTCTTTGATGAGACAGCTGATACAGTCAAAGGACCTGACAAAAAGGATGGAGAGAGTACCATATTTTTGCTTACTAACCTAAATCACAGGCGTTGAAGCGAACATGTGAGAATTACTAGGAATACATAATTGCCCGCCATTGAAATTAATCATCAACAAGATGCTGCAGTAATAACCCAACTTGTTTTTTGTTTTTAAATTTATTTATAAAGATGGTTTGAACTTTAAAGTTAAGGCTATCTTCAGGATTGTAAGGTAAAAATGAACTTTGGGACGTAGAAGATAATGATAGTCATCGACAAAGTCAGTTGGGTAACTGGCATTCCCCTACGGTGTGGAAGGACAATACGGCCATCATATCTGCAGATTGCATATTCTTTTCTTAATCTGAATCGACCATTGACCATAATGGACTCCCCAGGAAAATATACTTTTTTCTGCTTTACGGACAAAATCACAAAAGTAGACGGTAAACAAACAGATTATAGCAATCCATTTCCCGAAAGAGCCACTCAAATAATGACTAGACAAAGGCAAACGGACAAAAGAAAATTCATAAATCATATCTGATTCCCTCTGCAATTTCTGCTGATTTACAAGATGGATTTTCCAGAAGAACCATTATTTTGCCTTTTCAAGCCTCACAACTTAGAGGTTAAAATGTCCCACATTTACTACTTATACAAAAGATTACAAGAAACAAATATAGTACTGTAATCAAAGTAAACATTTCCTGAACTGCTCTGTTCTGTGGGCATTCAAATCAAACAAACAAAAAACGGCAGAAAAACAAGAAGAAGAGATACACTCATGATAAGCCAAACCAGGCCGTACATTTACATTAATGATTTTATTAAAATTCACGGGAGAAAAATACAGCATCAAACTCCTGAATTCGATCCTTTCTTACTTTCTTTGCCTCTGTTTCCGCAGCGACTTAAGTAAACTTTTTCACACCATATAAATAAATAACAAAATCCAGGGAGAAAACCTAATTAATTAATTACCGAATTTGCGTAAACGACGATTAAGAAAAACAGTTTAATTTACAAACTTCACACAATAAAGTTATATATAAGCACGAGTTACTAAGCAAATCGATCATCAATTGAGGAATTTCAATCAGCGCAAAATTCAATTAGAATTAACTGATACACGTGGCTTGACCTGTGACAAACAGCTAAGACGTGATCAGCCATGGGAAGTGTAATTCAGATACGAGGCGCAAGTTATAAAAAGGAAAATTTATATGCGAACGTATGGATACATCTATGGGTAGAGAGAGAGGGAGAGAGATACTGACTCTGGATTTGGAGGCTGAGGCGGATTTGGAGTTGGAGGCCATGATCGCAGCGGGAGTGAGCCAGCAAGCACTGTTTGCACCCACCAGATACAGAGAGAGAGAGAGAGAAGGTAGTGAGTGGGAGTTTAGAGTGAAGTGGTGGTGAATGGACGTTGGAAAACAATTTTAATATGTACACGAGAGCAGTTGATCCGCCACTTATTAACTCCCCCATTTTAGTGTAAATAAAAACTCCATGTATTCATTTATCACGAAACTAACATTACCACATATCACTTATATCACTAATATCGTTAACATCACTAATATCATCAATATCACACTCAAATATCATCCAATATCATATATCAATATCAAACACTT
>JAOWAN010037916.1:0-16310 GCA_028566635.1 Lobelia cardinalis | reverse complement strand
AATACACACTCATTATTTACTTATCATTTACTCATCATTTTCTTTTCCCTTTCTCTTTCTCCCTTTCCAAAAAGTTTTCCCAATCCAACACTAATAACCCCTCTCACAAACATAATACCTAAAAATACTATTCATTTTGATGTGGGTTCCACTGACCTAAATTGTATTATAGATAGATAGATAGATATAAAAGTTAAAAATAAATTGTTTCTCAATCGGGTTGATTCGATGTTAAACAGGGTTGATCGTGTCGGGTGCGATGAAGAGGGAATCTAGCCATGTTCACTCACAAATGGAGGGATAAGAAACATTAAAAAGGAAAGTGGTCCCCAATCACAAACCCATTAATTACGATTCTTAATCCAGGGAGACTTTACTTAGATCGGAACAGTTTCCGATAAGAATCAATAAAAATAGAAATTATATAAACCAGTTTTTATGGTTGAATTATAAATAGATTAATAAATGAGATTATATTCATAATTAATTAAAAAAACTTGATAATTCTGTCAATTGAAAATTGGGTTAGGTGTGAATATAAATAATTATTTTTCACCATAAAATTTAAATGCAAATATCTCATTATTTATAGCTCCAAAATAAATCTAAAAAATATGTACTTGTTCATAATTAAATTTCCTTTAAAACTAGATCACTCATGAATATATTCTGAAACAAGAAAAAAAATCATTTATATTGATCCACGTATTTCAACACAGTAAAAAATTAGTAACAATCAATTATTGTGTCGTTAAAGACACAGTAAAAAATTAGTTACTGTGTCGTTCAAGACACAGTAACAAAATTGCTACGGCGATAAATTTTTGTGAAATTTTTCTAAACCCCCATCTCAATCATTTAAAAGATGACCTAAAATTTAAAACTATAAATTTCAATAGAAGTGTCAAATAATGTAAATTCTTGTAAATTTTTTCTTAAATTCCATCTCTACTATTTAAAATATGATACTAAAATTTAAAACTCTAAATTTCAATATAATTGTCAATGTGTAATTTTTATGGAATTTTTCTAAATCCACATCTCAATCATTTAAAAGATGACCCAAAAATTTAAAACTCTAAATTTCAATAGAAGTGTCAAATGACGTGTAATTTTTGTGAAATTTTTCTAAAACCTCATCTTAACCATTTAAAAGATGACCCTAAAATTTTAAACTCAAAATTTTAATAAAAGTGTCAAATAGTGTGTAAATTCTTGTGGAGTTTTTTTAAAATTCCATCTCAACCATTTAAAAGATGACACTAAAATTTTAAACTATAAATTTCAATAAAAGTGTCAAATGCTGTGTAAATTCTTGTGGAGTTTTATTAAAAGCTCATCTCAACCATTTAAAAGATGACCCTAAAATTTAAAAATTTAAATTTCAATAAAAGTGTCAAATAGTGTGTAAATTCTTGTGAAATTTTTTTAAAACTCCATCTCAACCATTTAAAAGATGACCCTAAAATTTAAAAATATAAATTTGTAACAGAAAATCTTGATTAACACAAGACACGGTAAAATAAAATTTTTGATTATAAAGCTGATATTTACATCAAATGCAACAATTAGAAACAATACAGTAACAAACTTGTTATTGAATTGCGAGTAAATCAAAAGATACAGTATCAAATCAGTTACTGTGTCGCTCATGCGAGTAATAAATCATTAGACACAGTATCAAATCAGTTACAGTGTCTTGAATGACACAGTAACTAATATAATATCATGTTGAAAAAACGTGATAAAATATGATCGATATTTTTTTTGTTTCAAAACGTATTAATGATGGATCTAGTTTTAAAGAAAATTTAATTACGAGCAAGTACATATTTTTAGATTTTATTTTGGAGTTATAAATTATGAAATATTTATATTTAAAGTTTAAGGTGTAAAATAAATAATTGTATTCACACCTAACACAATGACAATATTACTCTTAATGTTCAATAAATTGTGTTCACACTTAATTTAATTTTAACTATTAATTTTTTTTAATTAAATAATTAAAATTAATTTCTATAATTTCTATTTTTTTAATCGCACCTTCCACTTAGATTGCTCCTTCTTTAAACTTAGTTTAACTCTTGAGTAAATAAATTGAAGAAGTAGCCAGTGACGCGGTTGCCTCCTGCTTTGTTTATCAGAACATCACCAATTATTCTTTATATATATTCGACTCCGTAGGGAGTATTATTAAACTATTCGCAGAAACTAGAAACTTCTAAAAGACTTATTATTAGATTATTATGATTATTTCCATTTTTTTTTCTCCAACACAACAAAGATGTTGTTGTATAGTTGTTGGTTGGGACTGTTTTTGGGGAATATTAATTGTACTTTTTTTTTTTTTTTTTTAATCCAAATATAGCATTGAAGGGATTGCCAGTTTCTGGACCAGCAAGCATGCTCTTTTGATATGATGGGAGGTAAGACAGATTATTATTATTTTTTTTTAATTGTCTTAAACTATCGTTTATCATGTCTCCCACTCACCCATTTTACTTAAGTTTGGATCACCAATATTATAGACATAATATTCGATTTTTGATGAATTTTATTATTTTTTATTTATTACTATTATTTTTTTTAATTTTAATCAATACAAAATATCATATTGTATCATCAAAAATTGATTTTCTGATCCAGACATGTGTACGTAGTAATTTTGTGTACCACATTTTGCTTAAAAAATTGAAACTCGTTATCTTACAATTAATTTAAGAGAATATAGAGGAATCAAAATTAATGTTGTCGACTTTTGGAGACAAAAGAAGGCCATGTTTCATATGTTGAATTACAACACATAATTCGTTTTGCAAAGCGAATTACCAATTATATTTTGCTTTTTAAAAGTATACTTCTTTAATGAACTTGTTGACTTTATCATGAGGAGTATAATAATACCACCACTACAATTGAAGTACGTCAGTCCGTATATGGAGCGTCTAGGCATTCTTAGCAAGGAGTGCCTAGGTCACAATATTCATTTTATTACGTTATTTGTTCATTGTCTAAAATTAAATGTTCATTTTTATCATTGTTACTGAAAATCACCAATAACATTAAGAAAAATAAAATGAACATTTAGTTATAAAATATGAATAAAATAACGTAATAGAATGAATATGTAGCACCAAAGCGCTCCTTGCTATATAATTTCTAGAAGTACGTAGATCACTCACTTTTTCTTTTAGATGTAATTATTACTTATTCCGCTCTCAAATAAGTATTCTCTATTTTTCTAGCTGATTTTTTCAATATAAGTATATATTTTTTAAAAAAAAATTGTAAGAAATTATGGTCACACATCGTATATAAACACACACTCAGTCTCTCCACATTCATTTCTTTTTACAGTCTTAATCTTTTAAAAATTTTAATTATAAATTAATAAAATAATTATTTTAGAACGAAGAAAGTAAATGATAGATTATCATACTAATAGATCAATAAGTTTACAAAAAACACAATGAGTTTTGTCTCCAACTCGAAAAAAAAAAATATTTGCACGTGAAATTTGGTAACGTCTTAAAACTGATGTCCTATTTAGTGTCTCATTTTCTGTTTTATTTTTAAAAAAAAATTCATCTTAACTATTTAAAATATGATACTAAAATTTAAATTTTTAAAATATGTATCAATTTTTAAAAAAATACGAGATAGAAAATAAAATACAAAATGAGATATAAAATTTTAATTCTTAAAATTGAGATGATAAGGGAGAGGATATGCACATACGTAGCGTAATCTGGGGTGCGTATCCCTGCTCCAACTATTTGAACCAGTGAATTTTTTAGTACAGATTTTGAAAAAGAGGCATTTTTTTTTTCTCAATTTTATTATGTTTGTTCAATGTTAGACAAGTTGGTTTCAAATTTATCATATCCACTTAGGATGACTACTAGTCAAAATGAAGAAAGTCTGCATCGAGCCCTCGAAGCATATTTCGGTTCACAAAGTTTAAGCGGTACAGTGTCTGCTATGCTGGCCGGTAATTCACAGAATGAGAGTTTGAGTTTTAATAAAAAAAAAATTTAAGATTGTGCCCCTTACATGTGAAATCTAAAAATTATATGGAGCACCTAGGTGCTCCCAGTAAAGAGCATCCGAGATATAATATTCATTTTAATACGTTGTTTGTTCATTTCTTATAACTAAATATTCATTTTACTGTTCTTACTATTATTATTAATTTTCAGTAATAACGATAAAAATTAACATTTAATTTTAAAAAATAAACAAATAACATCATAAAATAAATATTTTATTTCGAGTGCTACTAGCAAGAAGCACGTAAGTGCTTCAGGTCTATATCGTTCCCGTCCATCTTTGCGAAAAGAAAGAGAGAATCTGCCGCTATCATTAATCCTCAAAATTTATAACTCATTAAATCTTATCCTTCCACCGCCCTTCAAAACCCAAGTAAGTCTATCACTTTAGAATTCGAATTTCTGTGATTTATTTCTTTACATGTTTTTTCAAAATTCTGATTTCTGTGATTTATTTCTTGCTACATGATTTTTAATATCGATATATATTTTATTAATATTTAATTTTACAAATTAAAAATCATACTAAAATTTAAAAAAATATGATAAAAAATTAAACGTCTTTTAAAACGAAAGATCTCGTTACTTCATGATGCTTGCAACTCATGATCCTCTGCTAAAAAAAAAATGTGGTGTTTGGGCGATTAAAAATTTATTACCAAAATTGTGTATACAAATTGATGTGACATGATTTACTAATCAATTCTCTACTCAAATTTAATAACTAAAAATCGAAGATCTTTTTACACCCTAGATCTAATCGACGTTTCAAGTTTTATCATCCTTCCAAAATGTAAAAAAGGACACAAAGTAACTACTCCACCCAAAATCACCGATCCTCTTATGGAGTGTTTAGGCACTCCTTGTTCATAGAGTGTCTTAATGCACATAAACGTTATAAAATATGCACATAACATAATTAGTCATGCACATAAATATTATATGTACATAATTTATAACCGTATGTGCATTATGACACTCTTAACTGCAAAACCCCACTCACCATTCCCGCCATGACTGTGATGCCGAGCTCCGATAATCGGCCTTCATTTTCAACTTTTGTTATTCTCTTCCTCCTAAAACAAGCTTTAATCCATTGCTAATTAATGCAACATGAAACAGAGAAGAGGGCAAAGAATGATTGAACAATGGAGGCTCAAATATGTATGACAATCGCAGGCAAGAGGCCCAAAGCCGCCATGGCTGCAAACCAACAGTTGCATGCGTACCCACAGTAAAAAAGAGGAATGCAGCCAATGAATAGTATCCCACAAAAGGATTGCACAACGTCCAAGGGTTCGTGCACACAACGAGGAGTGGGAAAAAATTATTACTTGCCCTACGTACTGATTGTCCTACTGTGTCCTACCAAAAATTATCAAAAAAATTATATCGAAAAATTATCGCATCATATTACCGGACCGTACCGATTTTTTTGGTAGGACAACGATAATGAAAATCATTACCATGGTAATACCATTACCGTATCGAAATGAGGATATTTTGATAATTTCACATATGCTATATAAGAATATGATGTTTCAAGGAACGCCACTGTGTAGGGGAATTTGTTTTTGGGATCTCTTGCCATGTCTCGCTGCTTTCCATTTTCGCCTCCAGGATATGAAAAGAAAGCTTGTGCTGATGATGAGAATGTGCTAAAAAAGGTTTTTACTTTGACCTCATTACCATGTCTAGCCTGGTTATGTTCTCTTTTTGGTTCACATATCTGGCTCAATGGTGCATAATATAGTTTGTCATTTGACATTTCTAAATAATGGTATGGTTCAAAGAAAATACTAATAATATGTTTTAAAGGGTTAAGGAAATTGTTAAGATTACAAAAATAGAAAGTTTTAGCATGAAAATCAGTATAATATTTTAAATATGACACATCAATGCTCTGATTCTTAATGCTAAAACTTTTTACTTCTAGTTATCTGAAACTTTTTACGGCTGTTGGTGCTGCATTGTTGTTGCTATTGTGTTACTGTTGTTGCTGAAGTTTTAATAGTTAGTGTTCATGTATCAAGTATGCATTTTTAATGCAAAATATTTAAATGTATTTGATGTTAAGATTTGTTTAAATATGCTGCAAGTTTATTGAATGTGTTATGTTAGTTTAGTTATTAAGAGTCACCAATCTTTTGTTTTTTATTATTTTTTTAACTTGAGCCCAAAATCGGTATTATCACTGTCCTACCAAAATTTTAATATTATCAAATTCGGTAATATCAAAATTTTGGTAGGACAATGATAATAAATTTTGCATTATCAATTTTTTAGTAATAATAATGATAACAAAATTTCGATACGATTGTCCTACCGAAATCATCCCTACACATACCATCCACAGTAAAAAGTGAACCCACAAAGAAACTATCCCAAAAGGGTATCACCCACTTTTTGGATTGCAGGCTTGTTGATGCATCTCCACTCCACCGTCCAAAAAAATAGAAAAAATCATAATCGGGCACTAGGGCTGAGGAAAAAAAATATAAAATTGAATCAATCGAATCAAACTGACAAAACCGAATGAAAAAAAACGGAACCAATATATTGGTTTGGTTTCGATTTCTAGAACTATTAAAATCGAGAATATTGGTTTGGTTGCAATTTAGCCGTGATATTACACTTTTCAAACCAAACAGAACCGATATAATATTACTACTATATATTTATTTATTTATTACTTAGTTAATTACTTGTATACACTTATATTATTAATGTATTTATATTTTATAATATTGAGTATTGTGTTTAAATAAATTTTCACTCTTTTTCTTTTAATTTCAATTTTTTCTCATTACTTCCATAATGGAGAATATTATGCTCACTTAAATTTTGTAAATTGAATCATAATTTTTTTTTTATGATTAAAAATCTCTACTTTATAAATTTTTTCTATCACCTATTAAAATTTGAAAATTACATAAATTTTTTTTTGAAAATCGAAAATTTATAAAAACTGAACCAAAAATATAAAATCGAAGAATCAATTTTTTTATATTTTTGAGTTGATTTCGATTTTAAAAAATAATAAAATCAAACTATTAATTTAATTACGGTTTTAATCAAAAGTGACCAAAATAAAATCAAATTGAATCGTGATCACCCTACGAGGCAGGCCATAATCTGTGTCAAATGCTCATGATGAGCTGATTTGAAGATGACATAGGAAATGTGTTTTCCAATAGCAGCAAAGGTGCTATGGTGGACCCAACCCTTTTGTCCTCAATAAACGTGTCCAAATATGGGTATATGCCTGATCCATCCCAACTAACTAATGGATTATTCTATATAAACGTTTCCACCCAATCATACTCCAAGCCCTGTTGAATTGATTTTTTTCTTTTAATCAATCAATACGTGTCCAAATTTGCCGGTTCTATATAGTTCTACTAGTAAATGCCCGTGTGGCGTTCGGACACGGCGCAATAATATTCGACGGTTTATTTTTTTAATGTTCAAAGTATATTAAAATATTTAATCGTAAATAAAAATATATAATTATATGTATGTTTTTAAAAATAAAAAAATTATACATTCCTCCACACATATTTAAGTCAAAAAAATAAAAAAATTACACATTTTCACACGCATATTTTTTGTCCTCCATCACCCATCTCTCTCTTTCCAACACACACCTATACACACATATTTTTTGTCCCTCCTGCCCCCACATACTCACACATCTATCCACATATATTCTTTTTTAACTAATTTCAATTCCTTCCATATATTACCTTGAATTATTATTCATTTTAGATGGGTCTCACTCCCCTCAATTGTAATATAGATGATCGCTACTCGTGACTGTTTTTATGTAGGAAAAGGTCAGCATACCCTCTTGAGACACATTTGACATTCACAAAAGTAGAATACGCTAAACATCACTCTCTCTTTAAGCAAAAGATAGAATAGAATATTATTAAACTCTCATCACTTCTAAGCTTGCTTTTGAACCAATTTAGAGTCACAAACAAAGTCACTCGTCATTTTGTGTTTTTTAATGTCAAAAATAAAAAAAATTAAGAAAAATAGATAAATAAAGAAAAATTGTGGTAGCAATAAAAAGAAAAAAATTAAAAATTAAATTGAAAATCATCCGGAGCCTATAAAATTTTGCAGACATTAATATCATGCGCATGATAGTGATAAGGGGATATGGTGCGACTCGTTTGGGAAAATTTAGACTATCAAACATAAAATCACGTTTAGGCAATGGAATATTCGGCTAATTAACTGAAACTAAAATATAACATCTTATTTTACATTGATAATCATCAAAATATATTAGAAGTTGAACCAAATCCAAAGTTACTCACTGAATCAAATTTTACATTTAGGCTTGGATCACCAAACGAATGTGATATGATATTTGATTTTTGATTTTTGATGGGTCCCACTATTTTCTCTCTATCTCTCTCTTACTTTTTCACTTTAATCATTACAAAACCTTATATCATATCATCAAAAATTACTCCATCTCACCTTGCTGATCCAAGCCTTAATAAATACTACACGGGATTTTACCCGCATCAATCAAGACTCCACAAAAGAATGCACCATATATAGGTGCCGTGATGATCCGATCAATTTATGCAGAAGAACGGGCAAAATAGATGTATGGACAGTACTTGTCTTGGTGACAGCAGGGTCTTAGTAGGTAGTAATTAACCTTATCGTCAGCTTATTTATAGTTCATTATGTGGTAATCGGTAGTAAGAGTTGACTAATTTGATTACTCTAACCAAATACTGAAAAATACTACTACTTACTTGATTCAGACCTCTGTTGTAATTTTAAAGATTTAAACCCCAACTTAATTGTTTGATTTTGTAATCTTCTTATTCATTTCTATTTACTTTATTTCATTCATTCTTATTTATTTGTTTTAAATTTGAGTAAATATATTTGACCCAATTTGTGTTACTCTTGAACTACAAAATGGTTGCCTTCTTCCTCATTTTAGACACACGATCAGCCCTCAAATTCACATAAAAGCTATAGTTTTCTTTTCTATCGTTATACTATTTTACGAAGTTTTGGGCAATCGTTGATCGGACAAGTTTTGTCGTCTTCCTACGGACGTGCACCTAGAGAAGACTTGCTGAGAGCTTGAGTTTTATCTTGGAGTTGTTATTGATCGTCGGCACCCGCACGTAGGGAGAGAATTTAAGACAGTGGCAACCCCTGACTCACATGTCAGATTTTTGTTTTTTGCCGAATTTAATTTGCATACTTGTTAATTTGCATAATATATATTTATATGTTGATTATTCTATTTAAATTGAAACTCCTATATTTGCTGCATTGAAATTTGTTTAAAGTATTTTTTTCTAACATTCTAAAGTCGTTATCGTCTTATCATTTTCGTTATTGCACCAGTTTCAGCTTTGTGGATTGTTGAAATCGTTGTAATATTTCGTTTAGAGTTCATAGGCGCAACAGTGTATAATTGTGTTTTAGTTGTCTAATTGCATAAAGCCTGTTACTTGTCAAGACCTTTTGCAACAGTCCTTTTTGGAGGAGGAAAAAAATCAAACAAAATATATGCTATTTCATTATTGCACATAGGAGTTATAGTTTAGCTGTTATTGACCATCATCTAATTAGAGTTAGGTTGCGTTCTCATGGGTATTTTTTACCCAGTTTTTTGGTTTTTCTCTCTCATTGGTCCCACAAATTTTCTCTCTATCTCTATCTCTCTCTTACTTTTTACTTTAATCATTACAAAAATTCAAAAACCAAATCAAAAAACTACCAATCCAAATGCAACTTTAGTGATTAAAGTTGGCTCTCTATTTTATATTTTAATAATAGTCGGAGAATCAGAATTTGGGAAGGAAAACAAAAGGGTGTTGTGTGAGGTTGTCCTAATTATATTTCTTTTAACAAGGAATCCTAGTCCTCATAGTCCCATTTTTTTTAACAAAGGGTTTTTCCAATTCAGTTTTTTTTCCAAGTTATCACCAGAGTTGTTGTTTACTATTTGTACGTTTCTTCCCATTAATCTGTGCAAACCTTAGTTGGGTACGTAGTTAAATCTTATTTTCTATTAAAATTATTTGATATTTACTTGTTCGGTTGGTTAAAGAATTTGAGCATAATTATTTCTCCTAGTATAAAATTATATATTGATAGAATATTGAGATTTGTATTGTTGTCACAGTTAATTGCTTGTCCTTAGTACTCCTAAGTATTTCATCTTGAGGAAGCCAATAGTGTCAAGCCCGAAAAGTTTAATGGCCAAAATTATAAGAGATTGAAAAATCAAGCACATTATTGACTAACTGTGTTGAGATTCATATCGGTCATCGAGAATAATAATAATGAAGGGTCTAATGTTAGTACGTCTTGGTATAACCCGGCTCAAATTGACTATCATTGTCGTAATAGAATCCTTAGTGCTCTTTCTGATCGTCTCTATGACGTCTATCAACATACCAAAACTGCTAAGGAATATGGGACGCTAGCTCTAGAAGCCGAGTATGGAATAGATGATGTGGGTATAGATCATTTTAATGCCTCTTCTTTTAACAAGTATGTCATGGTGGATGGCAAGTCTATAAATGATCAAATTCATGATTCCAAAATCATCTAAGAGTCGTAGATCTTAAAGGGAGCACACTTAGTGATGATTATAAGGTGTCATGTCTCATCGATAAACTTCCCCCTTCGTGGTCCGACTATGCCAAAACCTTAAGACATAAATAAAGCTCCTTGATATTGACCCAAGCCTTTAACTCACTTCGAATTGAGGAACAACATAGCCTAGATAAAAAAACAAAATAGCATGGTCGCAAAGTTGAATTTTGTCGAGGATACTAAGCAAGGGGGTCGTGGAAATTCAGAAAATTCCAAGCAACCAAACCAATTTAGACCTGGAGGGAGAAATTTTAAGAATAACAAGTGGAACAATGGTCATCATAACCATAAAAATTCTCGACCAAACCGAACCCACCAAAACCATAGACCTAAGCCTAACCATCACCAAAATAATACAAGGAATGCTAAGGGCAATGGCAAGCGAGAATGCTATGTTTGTGGGAGGCCAAATCACTGTGCCCGAGATTGCTTCTATCGTAAGAGCGAGGAATCCAACTCAAATTCAAATAGGCGAGGAGCACAAGTCAATATGGTGGTGGATGGTGAACCAACCCTTAGGTGCGAATCTATTCGTCCTTTAGTAAATTTTATTTATGAGGTGATTAGATTCCGGTGCTAATATTCATGTGTGTTTTGATCGTAAATATTTTATGACTTATCAGAAATCAAGAGAGGAAGTGTGAGATTAGGGAATGATACCACCGCAGAAGTGCTAGGAATTGGAAGAGTCGAGTTAAAAATGGCATTCGGAAAGACATTGACTCTAAGTGACGTGCGGCATGCTTCGGAAGTAAGAAGAAATTAGTTAGTGGATCATTATTTGTCCAACAAGGATACAAAGTTGTATTAGAATCCAATAAAGTTGTTATCACTAGGAATAATATTTTTATTGGGAAAGGCTATGTAAGTGATGGATTATTTAAGTTGAATATTATGGATGAATCTAGTAAAACTTCTTCTTTAGTGTTGAATGTCGAATCAAGTGATATATGGCATGAAAGGTTGGGGCATGTTAGTCGCAGCAAGATCAAAAGGATGATGGATCTAAATCTCATTCCCAAAACTCAAGTGGATGTTAAAAAGAAGTGTGAAATTTGTGTTCAAGCAAAGCAACCTAGAAAACCTTATAAATCGGTTCAAAGAGATACAAACCTTTTAGAGCTTATTCATAATGATGTGTGTGACTCGAACCGTCCTTCTACTAAAGCGAGAAATAAGTATTTTGTGACGTTAATAGATGACTATTCAAGGTATTGTTATATTTATTTTTTAAAGACAAAGGATGAGGTATATGAAAAGTAGGACTTACAAGTTGGAGGTTGAAAATCAACTAGAGAAGAAAATTAAAATTCTAAGATCCGATAGAGTTGGAGAGTATGGCGTAACCACCCTTAACGAGTTTTGTAAAGATAATGGGATAATACATGAAACCTCACCTCCTTATTCGCCTCAATCAAATGGTGTAGCCGAGAGGAAGAATAGAACGCTTATGGACATGGTTAATGCGATATTGCTTAATTCTGGAGCACCCGAGAACTTGTGAGGTGAGGCTATATTATCATCATGTTATATTCTAAATAGAGTGACTGTTAAGGATAATGATAAAACACCTTATGAGCTATGGAAGAAGAGATCGCCTAGGTTGGATTTCCTTAAAGTGTGGGGGTGTTTAGCAAAAGTGGCTATTCCTAATCCTAAAAGAAGAAAATTGGACCCAAGACCGTAGATGCTATATTCTTAGGAAAAGTTCAAAATAGTAGTGCCAATAGATTTTTAGTTATTAACTCCGAGACGAGTGAGATATCCAATAACACGATTATTGAGGCAAGAGATGCTACATTTTTTGAGGACGTATTTCTTTTTAAGAATAAACTTAGTGGTCAACCTTCTAGCTCTAGTATTCCAAACGATAGAGGTACTGCATCTTCAAGTGAACCTAAGGAGAAAGATCTTGAGGAACCTGTTGAACTTAGAAGAAGTAAAAGAGTTAGGATAGAAAAGAATTTTGGAGAAAAATTCTTTACTTTTTTAGCTGAAGAAGAACCTACAACTTACAAAGAAGCTATGTCCTCTAGTGATGCTCCATTTTGGAAAGAAGCTATTAATGATGAATATCAATCGATTATTCAAAATAATACTTGGGTGTTAACGGATTTGCCTCCTGAAAATAAAGTAATTGAGTGTAGATTAATATTTAGAAAGAAGTTGAAGCCTGATGGGAGTGTCGAAAAGTATAAGGTTAGACTAGTAGCTAAAGGATATGGTAAAAAACAAGGGATTGACTTGTTTTGACACATATTCACCCGTGACTAGAGTCGCAACTATTAGAACCTTACTAGCTTTAGCGTCAATTCATAATCTTTTTATACACCAAATGTATGTCAAAACGACTTTTTTAAATGGAGACTTAACGGAAGAGATTTACATGGAGCAACCCGAAGGTCTTATAGTCAATGGACAAGAATTTAAGGTATGTAGGCTACAAAAATCTCTTTATAATTTGAGGCAAGCTCCAAAACAATGGCATGAAGAGTTTGATAGAGTCATATTAGAATATGAATTTAGGATAAATGAGCATGATAAATGCTTGTATTATAAAGAGAATAATGGATAACATGCATTTATGTGCTTATATGTGGATGACATATTGATATTTGGGACTACCATGGAGATTATCAAAGATGTAAAGGATCACTTGTCTAGGAACTTTGACATGAAGGACTTGGGAGAAGCTGATATGATACTAGGGATGGAATTGGAGAGAACCTCTAGTGAGATTAAATTGTCTCAATCCCATGCTATTGAGAAGATGTTGAAAAAATAAGAGTATTTTGACACTAGTCCAGTTTTTACACTTTATGATTCAAGTGCACATTTGAAAAAGAACTTGGGAGAATCGATATCTCAACTGAAATATTCTCAAATCATAGGATCTCTACTATATTTCACAAATAGAACAAGACCTGATATTACATATGCTGTTGGGAGACTTAGTCGATATACTCAAAATCCTAGCAAAGAGCATTGGATCGCCTTAAAAAGAGTTTTGAGATATCTTCGAAGCATTATAGATTATTCCCTAACCTATAAAGGGTCTCCAAATGTATTAGAAGGTTATAGTGATGCAAATTGGATAATCGATAGCTTAGATGTGAAGTCCACTTCGGGTTATGTGTTTATGTTATGTGGTGGAGCTATATCTTGGGGTTCTAAAAAGTAAACCAACATATCTAGGAGTACAATGGAATCTGAGTTGATAGCTTTGGACACTACCTGTAGCGAAGTCGAGTGGTTGAGAAATCTTTTGTTAGATCTTTTGATTGTGAAGAAACCCTTACCAGCTATCTCCGTGCACTGTGATTGTAAAGCTGTAATTGATCTATTGAAACAATCACATACAAACAAGAAGATGACAAGACACATACAAGTGAGATATAAATCTGTGAAAGTGCTCTTAAACACAAATATCGTGTCTCTGAATTTTGTGAGGTCAAAGAAGAATTTGGCTGATAATTTGACCAAAGGTCTACCCAAAAGGGTGTTTATGAATCATCGAGGGGCATGGGACTAAGCCCATAGGAATCACCAACGGGAGTAACCCAACCTTTGTGATTGGAGAACCCATAAAGAAGGTTCAATGGGTACGAAAATCCATATGAGCGTGACTCATAATATAAGCACTACTTTGTTTAGAGGAGAGCGGTCTCCTCCCCATCCATATGGTGACAGTGCTTCAGTGTGATATTAAGGATGAGATATTTTCCTTAATGAGCCCGAGGAGGACACTCTTCCGCGAGGTACCGTTCACACGTACCCTTGGAGGACTCACCTAATTGAGAGTCATCGTGAGGCCGCGACCGTGGAGATTGGGCTGTCCCTTAGAGACTCCATGAGAATCAAGATTAGAGCGCATGACCTTTAACAGCGCTACCCGCCATGAACATTGTTCAATATCAAATACTGTGTGTGTGGCAAAAAAAGTTTGGTAAAAGGGACCAAATTCAAGACGTAATCTATTATGACTCCCTCAAATGAAATTTGTCAACACTAAGTGCAGGCTCAAGTCCCAAAGACTCCTGCGTCCATTGCACAGTATAAGGTTGTCCATGTGTATATATATCTAGTTTCATATATTTGTTATTTTGAGATTTTAAATCTTGTGGGGAATTATTGTAATTTTAAAGACTTAAACCCCAAGTTAATTGTTTGATTTTGTAACCTTCTTATTCATTTATATTTACTTCATTTCATTCATTCATATTAATTTGTTTTAAATTTGAGTAAATGTATTTGATCAAATTTGTGTAACTCTTGAACTACAAACACTATAAAAGAGTTGTCTTCTTCCTCATTTTAGACACACAATCAGCCCTCAAATTCACATGAAAGCTATATTTTTCTTTTCTATCGTTATACTATTTTACGAAGTTTTGGGCAATCGTTGATCGGACAAGTTCTGTCGTCTTCCTACGGACGTGCACCTAGAGAAGACTTGCTGAGAGCTTGAGTTTTATCTTGGAGTTGTTGATCGTCGGCACCCGCACGTAGGGAGAGAATAACGACTTTAGAACAGCGGCAACCCCGCGACTCACATGCCAGATTTTTGTTCTTTGCCGAATTTAATTTGCATACTTGTTAATTTGCATAATATATATTTATATGTTGATTATTCTATTTAAATTAAAACTCCTATACTTGCTGCATTGAAATTTGTTTAAAGTATTTTTTTCTAACAACCTCATCCCTGCCCGTCAAAGCCGTTTGAAATTTCGACCTTCTTATTCAAATAGAGTAGGCGAGATGAGTTTTAAGTCTAGTATTCATAAGCTGGATAAAATATAGCTTTGCCAGAATTGTCTCCAACCTGTTAGGGATTGCTGCTGAGCCTGAGAGCAGCTGAACAGTTCTAAGAACATTGAAGAAGGAAATGACATAGATTATGACCCAGTACCAATATAGTAATACACTTCATCCGCTTCAAATGAGTGCATTTTGAGTTCTTTTTTGGGAATTAAGAAAGTTGAACATATAAGCAGTACATGTACGAAATAAAACTTTAAGCGGTACCATTATAGCATTGTAATTGGACATGTTCGACTGGAAACGTGAATTTACTGACATCACTTGAAACATTTGCACTCATTTTGGGACAGAACTCTTATCACCACCACATTTTTGGGTCTTTTAATTTACAGAATCAAAGTTTGAGGTGGTGAGCGGCGACATGAAGTATGAATGTACATGAAGTAAACTCTTATTCAATCCAAGTGCAAATTTAGTAACTGAGATTTGAGCAAATTGCGACAGCAGAGACACCAGAAACCAGTCTTCTTATCTGAACAACAGATCGATATTCAACATCAGACACTATTTCCTGAATACCACACACAACAAAATCCCTCGTCAACCTTCTATAAGTAAGACCAATGACGCTGGTCTACTAATCTGAGTGTTGGGATTTTGAGTTAAAGTCCAATTCCTAATTAGAGTAGGAGAAGACTTGAGCCCAAAGAAAAGGAAAAGAATGGGGACCAAGTAATCCTAATTGTATTAAGAGTAATCAATTAGAGTTTGTGCGGCTATATAAGGGGTGTTTGGGTTAAAGTTTGTGGTGTGCCAAGGGGTACCAAGGGAGAGCCTCCCTTC
>JAOWAN010037896.1:0-16321 GCA_028566635.1 Lobelia cardinalis | reverse complement strand
AGGTTAGGTTTTATTTTTTATTTTATGTTTATTAATAAAATCAATTAAACCCTAAAGAATTCAACTATGAGCAAATTGTCCTATTTGCCCCTGAAAACATCACGTATTTCGCACGTTAGTCCATGTCCGTCAATTTCTTAACGAAACCATCAAAAAAACCCTGGATTGATTGATTTTTCAAACAACAGGACCCAAATTGATTCTTTTTGAACATTGGAACCCATTTTGAACCCCCACGGAAACTTTAGGGCCTAAAAAATCAAAATCCCTATTTTAAATCTATCCCAGACTTCATGAAAAGCTTCTCCAGGCTCCTATGTAAATTTTATTATCTTTGATCTTAAGGAGATTATTTTATCATGTGGATAATATTTAAAAACAAATTCATCATATACTTCTTTCCATGTAGAAAACTTTCCTGGACTTAAGGACATAAACCATGTTTTCGCAGCATCTTTTAAAGTATATTGAAAATATCTCATTTTTAATTGGTATTCTGTTAATCCCTTAAGTGGAATGTTATTAACTGTGGTCACAAAATCTTTCATAAATGCTAATGAATCTTCATTCGCCCTGCCATGAAACAAAAGGAGCATATTATAATGAGTATTCTTCAAATCATAATACCTTGTTGCTCTAGACAAAATTAGACATGACGGTGATTCTTCAATTACAGGACTAAAGAAGTCCTTCATCTTTCTTGGTGGTACTATTGGTATTTTTGCCATTTCAGAATTAATTGGTTCTCTTATTTTGTTTCTTCTACGTTTATGAATGTTATCACTAAGTTCTATGCAATGTAGTTTTAAGGAACGACGACCTAGCATGAACTATCTAAATCCTATTAAAATGAATTCCTAAACTGAGACAAAATTACTAATTATATTACTAGCTAAAACAAAACTAACTGAACTGATACGAAATTGAACTATTACTAAAATAGCTTAAACGAAACGAAATAAATAGATACTACTAATCACTAGAACGAAACGAAACGAAATAAATTAAACTGACCAAACAATTTAATTATCTAAACTAATTATTACTACTGTTTTGTGGCTAATGGACTTGAATAAACAAGTCCCGGGCAACGGCGCCACTTTTTGACCGCACTGTCGTGGGTGCTCAAAAATAAATAATACTAACCTACTTACTACTAGTACTACAATGAACTAGTTTTAATGCAGATAATGGTAAATAGGATGTCGATCCACTGAGGACGTGGATTAAGTGAATTAGCCAGAATAGTAGTGAATTTAGAATAACTAATATTTTGAGTTCGGTGTAAAACAGCAGTTGCTAGAGATCTAAGTTCATGGAGTTCACTATTAATTATTATTCATGCTATCAATTCATAAAGTTATCAATTCTTGTTCTTGCAGTTGTCTGTTTAATAGTGATGCACTTGATCTTCCTGATGGAAGGTACAACACCAGTGTTCTCCGATTTCTCTAAACACTGAAGGTCACGGTAGTAGAAGGCGCACGGAAAACCCTTTAAGCGCAGCAGAACTAAGACAATTCTAACGCATGCTATACGCTATACCGCACTATAACAATTGTTACTCATTCGTTGATCAAGCTTGTATGTTATTTCTGATCACAGGACTCACACACAACTCTTCACATATATCATTAACATGCACCGGCCACTACAAGCTAATAATATAAGACAGTCAATATAATCAAGAAGAGTGATAAGAACTGTAATTAATTAGGAAGAATTATCTCATAAATATAAATAATAATTAAGATTTACCTCCGATCCCTTAGAAGAATGAATTAGTTCCTCATAATTTTCTTGAATACAAAGAACTATATGAAAATACGTTGTTTCTCCCTAGTGATGTTCTCTTCTAAAAGTTGCTGAAACAATCCCTTTTATAGGACTGCCAGATAATCCTACTGAAAGCCCAGTAAAACCCTAATTATACAGAAAAGCCCGAAGTCCCGTATATAAATGGCACGGGTGTGCCAAGCTAGGGCACGGCCGTGCTCTGTAATCTGTCCAGAATTCCGTACGAATCTTCTGTTTTTTCCTTCTTCAGCCCTTGTGCGTTCAGTTTTCGACCTTTTGGCTCATTTTTGCACTATTTCTCGTATTTTCTCTTTCTTGGCTTGAAATTCCTGAAATTCATCAAAACTAACTATTCCAAGCATAAAATCCGATAAAATCATACAAAAATAGTCATAAAAATAATTATAAAAATAGTACTAAAATAATACCTATTTGAGTGCTGTCAACTAGGGGTGGAAAAAAATTACCAATTGCCCTATCATACCGATTGCCCTACCGTATTATACCGAAAATTACCAAAAAATCACTACCGAAAAATTATCCTACCATTACCGTACTGTTCCAAAATTTTTGGTAGAGTAATGGTAATGGATAGCATTACCACGGTATTACCATTATCGTACCGAAATAGGGATAATTTACTAATTTTACATTTATATTATATAAAAAATTAAAAAAAAATCAATTTACATATTCTATTCTTACACATTACCATTGCAAAAAAATTCAAACCATAATCCTACTACTTCTTCAATAGTTTAATTGAAAATTGATGATTTTATAATATTGATATTTATAGGAGTAAGTAGAATTTTGACCTCCTAAATTTGTAATTTGAGTTTTTCGGTCTCTTTCGGTGTATTTTTTAAAACACAACAATTAACTTTGACCTACAAGTGTGAATTAATTTAACTTGGGCAAAATGACCTATTTGGTCCCTGACCTATGACCCATTAGACGATTTAGTCCCTACCTATCATTAATTACCTTAGTAATCTCAAACATTTCATAATGTGGGACGATTTGATCCCTGCTCTAATTTCGGTAGGGCAATGGTAATAAATTTTGCATTACCAATTTTTCGATAATGGTAATAGTAATGGAATTTTGGTACGGTTGCCCTACCGAAATCAAAACGTGATATATTGAACGACTGTTAAACGACTGCTATTGGAACGCAGGTCGCCACGGTCACAACGTGACAGACAAAATTGCAACTATGGCCTTGGCCTTTGAGGAGCAACGAAGAAGTCCGGTAGACATTCCCATCAAAGTCCTGCACCCGGTGGCAGCAAAGTGATATATTGAGTGATAAGTTTTTAAGGATACTTATGTGTTACAGCTATATTCCCTCCCCTTTTTGATATATAAAAAAACAACTATATAGTAATTGGAATCTATGAAACATTCTTAATACGTATTTGGTGTTGAACTGTTAAATAATCAACCTATTGAGAGGTACAAATACAGCCTAAATAATAGGAAGGCCAAACAACAAAATACACTTTGTTAATTTTGAAAAAGTTCGATTTACAATAATTTTTTGTCCCTTTTTGGGATTTGAAAAAGCTTTATATACTCCTTACGATTTACAATAGTTGTTTTTTTACATTAATGCATACATATTTAAAAATATTATATATTAATAAATTTATATGGAAAATGGAAAAAATAAAAGGACAATTTAAGAAAATAAGAATCATAAAAGCCTAAAAATTTTAAAGTGGCAACTATTTTGAATATATATATATATTTTACTAAAACATGAATTCGAGGAACAATCTAATTAGGATATTTAGGGAAAAAGTGAATAAAAGGTGTTTTTTATATTTGATTAAACCATCTATATTATATGGACAAGTTGTCCATCCTAGCAAAATCACTGTTGATGAATAGTGCAATATCTTCCTTAGAACATGGCTATGCCTTGGGAGCAGGTACATTGCTTATTCATTTCATAGCTCCCTGATCAATGTTTTTTTTTTTGTTATTTATGGTAAAAAAAAAAAAAAAGGTCAGGTGATAGTGTAAATGGGCTGATATTGGGTTTAATATTTTAACTTCTTATTTAAAAATTATCATTATAATTTTAGGTGTTTAAACATAGTGGATCAGATTTTTAAAATTTTAAAAATTGAACTTTGGAGGTGTAATTTTAAATAATGTGAAAAATAATTTAAGAATATTAATTGTTTATTTGAATGTAGTATTTATTCAATTTTACTGTTATTATTCATTATATTATTATAATTCAACATACCTCTCTATAAATAATTTAATTTTAAAAATAGACATATTTAAACTACTAATTTTTCGAATTTTTTTTGTTTCCGTGTCCTCAAACACGAGTATTCCCTTGTAAAAATGATATGCAAAAAATCGCAAGTGCTCAAGAAGCGTGTCTTGAAAATTCCGAATAAGCCCCCCATTATTTCTGGGGAAGTAAGCGCTTTGCCGCTTTCGGAGCTAAAACAGCCGAATTAGTAGTATCCAACAGAAACACCGCAAAACTCCGTTTTCCGCCCCGGGAACGCGAACGGAAGAGAGAGTAATGTCGACGGCGAAGGGACAAATACCTGCATACCAAAGTGCTGCTAGAATTTCCGATTCTTCTTGCTACCCTCAGTACGCCGCTTCTCTCAAATGTAAGATCTCTCTCTCTCTCTCTCTCTCTCTCTCTCTCTCTCTCTCCCTCCCTTATGTGAATTGTCAATTTGGACTTTGATTGAATCAATCAGTTATGTTCCCTAAAATTTTTTGTTATTTTTTTCGTTTGCTTGAAATTGATTTGAAAAGATAGAAATAAAGCTAAGCCCTGAGAGAAGGCTCCAAAGTGAATATTAAAGTCAGTTTGCCCATTTTAGAATGTTTAATAGAATTTGAGATAATAGAGTTATGTTCTCTACAATCGGTATTTCATTTGTTATGAATTGCAAACTTATTTGGGGTTTAAAAGAGCAACCGGAAAATTGTCAACTTGATTTTGAGAAGTTAAAATGTGACTGCTCTTCTTTGTAAATGGAGGGAATATGGAGCTGGAATCGCTGAAGTTAGGATATGCTGAAGTTCCTGAAGTTGAACTTTTTTACTTATCCTTTGAACTATTTGAGTTGTGCTTTAAACTATTGGACTGATCGAAACTCTTTCACTTGTTGAATTTATTCTTTTTATTCCCCATTAAGCGTCAAAGTTCTAACAAATGGAATAGTTTAGCGAATAAGTGAAAAAGTTCAGGAACATGTGAAAAATTAACTTTAGGAACTTCAGAAACATCCCAACTTTAGCGGTTTTGGGTCCGATACATCATTATGAGGTTTAAGTCATAAATATAAAAGGTGTTGGGTGTGTGTGTATTTTGTTACTGTGGTCTGCAACAATGGGTATTATATTTTGGAACGTATTGGAACTCATAGGGTCTGGGATTCTTAGTTTGTAGAATATTATGCTCTTCAGATATATGCTAACAATTAAAACTGTATTCAACTCCAATCATCTTGGGTACCCTGCTGTAAAGATTCAGGTATCTAAACGCTACAAGAAAAGAGATTTATCATAAAAGAATATTTAGTAGAGGTAGGTCATTCTCTTGTATCAGATCTGAGGCAGGATGATTTATGTGTTCCACCAAAATATCTTACCATACCAATTTATGAGGGATTAAACTATTGGATGTGTGTGTGTGTTTTTTTTTTTTTTTTTGTAGCAATTCTATCATATTCACCAATATTGTTTCCACCACTATTTGGCTACTTCTTGGTTGTTGGTCATGGAGGAAAGATGTTATGTATCAGTACATATTAAACTACATTGAAATCATCTACTAGTAAGTGGTACTTGGTACTAGCTCAGTTCCATGTAAATAATTTTCTTTTACTTATCTGGTTAACTTGATTAAACTATGACTGAGTGAATAGTTTTGTTGATGTACTTGTCCTTACAAAATTATATAAGTTTCTGTGCATAGTAATTTTAGTGATTGAAATGTTATAATCTAAAACACATACGGAGTACTATGTATGTTGAATTCTGATTTGGTAGATGCCCATTGTTGACGTTTTTAGTTATGGAAATTGGACCGGAGCGCAGGGAGTATATGATTTCTCAAGCGAAGCAACGGTCATATGTAGTACATCAGAATTTCTTCTTCACTTCAATATATGTTAGTATGGAACTGCTTGGTTGTTAATGCTTATTCTGAAATCTGTCCCACCATAATGTAAATTGCAATTGTTAGCTTGATATACATAGCCGAGTCACTGTCTAATAGCTTAAGCTTTTAGATGAGTTGGTAACTTAACATGGTATCGGAGCTCTCGTTCGGCAAGGTCTTGGGTGAAGTCTTCCCGCTTGCACTTGTTACCCGTAGTATTGTGAATTTGTGGGTGCCTGATCGTGATTCCCGCGATGTGGCGTCAGGGGGGAGTGTTAGCTTGATATTCATAGTTGAGTCCTTAAGCTATTAGATGAGTTGGTAACAACAGCAATAATTGACATGGCATTAAAGTTTGACGTGCAAGTACGGATGGGGGTAGACCTAGGGACCAAATGATTCGAGTGGAGATTATTGAGAGGCTGGAAAATAGATTTCGCATTTCTTCCTATCCATTGTGAATCAGTCTTCAGTTCTCCTTTCCTTCTTGTTTTTCATTCAGCTTCCACTAGTTCATAAGCCTGTCAATACGGGTTAAATGGGTTGAAATGAGTTGAATTTTAGTAATTAACAGGTTATAATGGGTTCAACGTATTATAACCCATTTAATTAATCGATCTACTCAATTGTATGATAAATGAGTTAAGTTAAACTCAAATTAACATATTGAATACTCATTTGCACGGAAAAATATTATTTTAACATTCTAAAATACAATTTCGTAACTAAATGGGTTGTAATGGGTTGAGCTGTTTAGCAGGTTAAAGTGGGTTAGAGTGGGTTAATGAGTAGCATTTTGACAGGCCTACCAGTTCACCACTTATGCCAATGACAGTGTGTCATGTATCATGTAATACTCGCCCAGCAGATTCACCCCCTTCTCCTTGGGCAAGCAGTATTTTGGAACATAATCTTCACACATCCGCCTTTTGCAGTTCCTATGTTTTACTCAACATTTAATGTCGCCAAAATATTTCAAAAATACCACATTTAATCTTTAATCCACAAACTGAAGGAATTATGGAATAATCACAATCAGGAAACTTTGGCCATACTTTGCAGCCACAGTTTTTCCGTTATAATATCTTGGATTGACGTGCTTTAGGCTACCAAGACCCAAATCAGTCCTGACAAGATTCCCTTTTTCTGATTATAAAGATATAAAACATGTTTAGGTCTTTTGCCACCTAGAAGGTCAAAGTATTCACATCTGTTAAATTCAGAGCTCCTAATGCGTACAACTTTATCCAATCTGTTATTTATTCGTAGCTCATCAAGTATAAACCCACTGTACGGTGAATATAGGGATATACGTGCTCATACAGATGAAAGAATACAAAAGGTTCTCTGACTGTATTAGTTGCTGGTGTTAAGAAAGGGAGATTCACACTCAAGCCAAATATGCAGGCCTACGCAAATGATCCAACAAAGCCCAGTTAGTTTAACAGAGATTCATGACATTAGCATTCTTCTTATGGGCCTCGGCGTTGGTGGCTTTTAATGGGGTATTGGTGACGGATCCGTGTGAAGATTTGGCCCTTAAAAGTTAAGTATGATGTTAGTCTAACGGAATAATGAGGCTATAATGGGGATTTTATTAGGTTTGATCTAAAAATTTGAAAAATGACTATTCGTAAAGCGTATTTGAAGTTTAAAGACCGAACATAAAGTAAAAAAAGATCTAGGACCAAATGCATAGTTAAGTGATAGTTCAAGGACCAAAAATTAATTAATCCTGCCCTGGCAGCTCTTTGTCAGGCTTGTAGTCTAGTGTTTTTATTTTTCATTTCTCTTTACTTTCAGAGGCCAGCTTGTCCCCTTCTTATGTACATTCTAATTCTGTGTAGTAAAATTCTTCTTTTATAAAATAAAAAAATAAAGCTTAGCATTCTTTTGAAACTCTGTAGTAACACGGGACTGCACTCCTTTTCAATTCCTCTTGTTCCCCCCTCCCCATTTTTTGTTGGGGGGAACATATTCACTTTCTTATGTTGTATTCTGCCGACTATTGATCGTAAAGAGAACTTTTCAGGTTTGGAAGAATTTAACTCAGACAAGAATAAATGTCAAGAACATTTTGATGTGTACAAAGAGTGCAAGAAAAAGGAGGTTCGTTTCAATGATCTTTTCCCCCATTTGTATGTAATTTCTCTTTTCGCCTTATGTTTATCGTTACATAGTTATGCCATATGATCGTTTAAGTATGTACTAGACAAAGAATCTATTTTAGTGGATTCAAGTTGGCGTATACTGGTTATCAGCACATATCTTTACTGTACTAGATCCTTCGTATTGTACGCATGATGTGCATAGAATGTTTTACTCTGTTTGAGTCCCCGTTTTTGTAAGTCCATACATTCGCAATAAAGAAAGTTCTTCACCTGACTTCTGGACTTAGTCACTCTGTACTTCCAGAAGATTAGACAGGGTACTGGTCTAGTGAACTACCCTGGGGAATGTACTAAATTGAAGTATAAGATGTCCTATACCTTGTAATTTTATTTTATTCTAAATTTTGCTGTATATGTTTTGTGTGGCTTCTCTTTACACATCTGTTGTACTTAAAAGATGGATATGAGGTCTAAAAAGATAATGCCAGCTGTGAATAAATTCCCATGGGCTCGCATGTGTAAGGGAGGTCTTGATAGAGACGTCCCGACCATTCCGGTGAGTACCAAACTTGCTCTGAATTACCCTATGCCATAAAGAATGAGGCTCATTCGGAAAACTCCATAACCATTTTCCTGTGAGAGGTATGTTCTTGAAAATCGGGTTACCAATGCCAAATCTCCCTTCCTCCTTCGGCCTACACACACACTCCCAAGCCACCAAATGATTCTTACTACCTTCCCCAGCTCTGCTCCACAAAAACTTCCTCATAATCCCCTTAAGGCGATTTGCCACCCTGGGGGTAGTTTAAAAAGAGACATATAGATACTAGAAAGGCAAGACTCAATCAAAGTAACCCCACCCTCCTATAAAAAATTTAAGTCCCTTTTCACCCGTCTAATTGCCTCGACACCTTGGAGACCACTGGATCCCAAATACTAGCAAGCAGAGAATTACCCCCTAAAGGAAGACCAAGGTAGGAGGAGAAAGGACACTCCTTCACTGAACAACCCACAATAGCAACATAAAATCTCAAAACCCAACTCTCCATATTAATGTCAGCCAAGACACATTTAGAAAGATTAATCTTCAAACCCGACGCAGCTTCAAACCTTGTAAGACGATGATAGCATTTTTGAACCTGCTTAAACCTTCAGACAGGAACAAGATACTGTTATCTGTATATTGAAGATGATACACCTTCATACTATCCCGACCAACCATACAACCTTCTTGCACACCCCTCTCACCACACCTAGTAAGGAACGTGCTGAGGACATCTACTACTAGAGAAAGTAGGAATAAAGATAAAGGATCCCCTTTAGAAGGACATGAGATGACATGACATGGGTGTGAGCTTAGGTGTGGTTATTTTACACTACATTTGGTGTAAATCTTACAATTTTGGGGTATCTGGCACCTAGATCTGCACCCGTGTCGGATCCTTGTATCGGAGTCCAGGTAACAGAGACTTCTAATACTCCCTCAGTCTCAATTATATCGGTAAGAAGACAAAAACACAAAAATTAAGGATATTCTTATATGCATCAACTTCCACTGCCAAATATTTTACTTCCCCTTACATACGTTTAATTAAATTGTCTTGTAGTTACTGATTGATTGATGATGTAAATACCTAAGTTGCTTGGGCAAAATAGGATTTTTGGTATTAATTATCATTGATGACTTTGTAAGATGGCCAAAACCTTTGAGACGGCCAAAGAAAAGGAAATGTGACCAATATAAACAAGACCGGGGGAGTATTTCAAATGTCACTGCAGTTAAGTGTCCATCTAAATGATGACAAGGCCTTTACAAGATCCATTTTTTTCTTTAAGTGAAGGCTAAGGTAGGAAAATTTAGGTGGCGAAGGCGCGGGCTCACAGCAATAGTGGTATAATTAAGGGATGGGTGAGGGAGGAGTTGGGGAATTGAATTGAGGGAGGGGTTGTGTGCTGGGTCAGGAATATTGAGGGGTCTGATTTTGGATTTTGAAGGTCTTTAAAGTGGTGAATATGGAATTGAATGTGTGGGCTGCAAGTGTACTGGTAAAAAGGGAGAGGTAGGGGACGTTTTCATTTCAGGAGAAAGAGCACATAAAATCATCTATATAAGCACCCAGCTAAGTGAAAATGGCTCCTAGAGAAACCAGGCAGCTCCGTCAACAACTTGGATGGACAATTAATGGCAGGAATGGCATGGATACCAAATCATGAGTTTGTGGATGACATTCGAAAGACTAGAAATGTGTTGGTCACGTTGCTCATTCCCAATTATTATGCTGGTCAAAAACATAAGTTTTCCTTACTAACTGTGATTTTATATCATAAATTCGCTATCAATTTGTTACTTCAGCACTACTTCTATATCCACAGTATTTTTCAGTAGGTGATATTTCTGCAGGATGGCACTCTTACTTTTCTTGTACAAACTGCAGAACTAATGTAATATGAGAATTTTTTTTTATAAGGTATCACCTTATTTACTATTAAATAACATGCTCTATTCTAACCAATCAATTAATGCCATGTGAGATTTTTTAGCTACAAACAAGGAAAAAGTTAAAAAACTTAACCTTATATCTTACCTTGGTTAAAATCTCAATTTCTCAAACAGTAATTAAAAATAATTGTAAAAGGGGAAAAAAAAGAAGAAGAAGAAGCAGCATCCCACTGTCCTTGCTTCACTTCTTCTCCAGCTCTGGCCTCTACTCCAAACCTTTCCACGTTTTTCTGTCAATCGGTCGGTCAAAGAGCCTTCTTCGGAAGATCCGATCAAGAAAAAAACATTATTTTACTGACTAGTAGTACTACCTCATTTGAATAGTACTTCAAAGGCAAAATCCAATTTCAGACCTGGAATCGTTCCTTATAATTAGCCGCCGTATCAGTGTGGGGGGGGGGGGGTAGCTATCAATTTAATTAATACAGTGCAATCCCGCCGCCCGAATCAAAAGCCTGTTGTTGCTGTTCTGGCTAAAGATTGGCCAAATATATGTGTATGCGGCAGCGCACCCACAACCCGAAATAATGACGGAGTAATTTATTGAATTTTCGATTGGAGCTGGAGTAGAGGCCAGAGTTGGAGAAGAAGTGAAGCAGGAAGAACTGGGGATGCTGCTCCTTTTTTTTTTTTTTTTTTTTTTTTTATTTTACAAAAATTTTTGGTTAAATGTTTGATAAATTTGATTTTTAAACAAGGTAAGATATAAGGTTATTCTTTTAAAACTTTTTTCTTGTTTGTAGCTAGAAAATCTCACGTTGCATTAATTGATTGGCTAGAAGAGGGCACCTTATTTAGCACTAAATAAGGTGACACCTTATAATTTATAAAAAAAATTCTCATGTAATATATGGCATGTGAGTTTGTATGCTTAGCTGTCACGTAACTTGCCAGATAAATTCATTTTTGAAAATTGTATTCCACCATTTATTCTTTCATATGGTAGATGAAATTCTGAGGCCTTTGTTTTTTAATGGGGTCTTGCAGAGGGAAGCCCGTTTGGAGCGGAATCGAAGTAGATCCTTGTTCTCCTGATTCTTCACAAGAGCTGCTAGTCATTCTTCTTGAGTTAAGAGTCCATTGAAGCTTATTTAATACCAATACGCCCAACCACATCTTACTAAATGTTATTGAGTTCCTTAAAGTTTTTGCTACAAATAAAAGGAGGTTTGCATCAAGATGTAAGGTGACGCTTTAGTTTTTGTTTCAAGAGTATCTGCTGGGTTTTATATTGGTTCTATGTACTTAATCATGGTCCTTGAACACATGTTCTACTTAGTTGGTAGTAGCCTCTATTTTTCCTTTACGGAGATCAATTTACCTGACATATTGCATTATCTTTTAATTGTTGATCTTTTTGTTAATTGATGCAATTCCGGTCATTCCATAATAAGCTTCCTTCTTGTCAATGCTATTTAACCGATTACTTTTTCTTGGTACTTTTTCCAATAAGGAAGAAACTTGGACGGAATAGATAACTAATTGGAAACTAAAAATCTCTTAAAATGGGAATAATGCTGAAGCTAGTTTTAATGAGCATATGTGCATTGCTTAAAGCACATGACAACGGTTTAACAGGTTAACTAACAGTTAACTTCCTCTATTCCTCTCTACTATAGTCCTGTTTGTCTTTCTTTCTCGTATGGGGCCAAATTGGCATTTTATAGATCAATATAAGGATGAAACCTAGGAGATGTTGCAGCACTGGATACGCTTCATATTGATTTCATTGACATTTTATATATCAATATAAGGATGAGACCTAGGAGATGTTGCAGCACTGGCTACACTTTATATTGATTTCGTCCTTTTTATTTATTTATTTGACAAATTTGATTTCAATGTTTAGGTGATGAAAGTTTGAGAGATTTTGCAATTTTGATGCACGGATCAAATATTAGACTCTTGTGGCCAGGCGGTGAATGGCTCTATGTTAGTTTTAAAATAATGCCGTTATATTGGTATTAATTATTGTCAGCCAACCATGTATGCCATCGTATATCGATCAATTTGAAGTCGAGCAATAATTTGTCTGGTTAAATAGTCAGACAGACACCCCCCCCCTCATAGAGAGGAACTGTGGATCATAAGAGCTTGTTGGGAGGAAACACAAGCCAATTTAGATCAATTTTATGCGTAGCTGTCTTTTGACTCTTTTCACTGCTCTATGTATACAGGTGGTTTAGTTCATCTACCTTAGTTTCTCTTGTTTAGGACCAATCCGACCATGTGAGCAAACATTTGATTTGTTCTTAAATACAACAAAGAACTAATGATGGAGATTGAAACTCAATGCATTTGTTTGCTCAAAAGTTTCTCAAAACATGGATAAGCAAGGTCATACTTTGCTGATGCTGAGATAAACTCCGTGTCCAGGCTCTATTGTTAGTCGCATGGTAGGAGAGTGTTGATACAGTGGTGATAAGCTGAAGGTAAACCTTGAGAGAACAAGTGATAGAACCACCTTTAGTTCTGCCATGGCAAAGTGTTGGCCAGCACAGATACGATGCCCTGCCCCGAAAGGCATATAAACTTGAGGAACTCTGCAAGCACCTTTCACTCCCTTGGCAAATCTTTCTGGGTTGAACTGGTGTGCGTCAGGCCCCCATAGGTCAGGATCGTGGTGTAGTATTGGCCTCACAATCTGGAGAGTGATGCCTTTTGGAATATGAATGTGTTTGAACTGCATATCTTGCAGAGTTTCTCTCACCAAATAGGCTACTGTAGGATAAAGCCGCAATGCCTCTTGAATAACCATAGTCAACTGCCAATACAAGATAAAAGTGTGCGACTTAGATAGTATTACGATTTAGGTATGGGAAGTGAATAGATGATGACATACAGTTTTCATGCTTTGAATCAAATTGGCATCAGGGAGCTGATCCCCACAAACATCAAGCACCTCAGCACGAGTGCGAGCTTGCCATTCAGGATTTGCAGCCAATAACATCAAGCACCATGACAGTGTGGTTGCCGTGGTCTCGTAGCCAGCAAAGTAGATATTCTTGCAGTTATCAATGATGAATTTGTTGTGACTAATATGCATTGGTACGTCACCATCATTTTCATGCCTCTTAGCTGCTTTGAGTATTGATTGTAAGAGATCTCTTTCACTTGTTTGCTCACTGCGGGCTTTTACAATATCTAATATCATTGAGTTGATTTCTTTCTCCAGCCTCCACATCTCTCTGTTTCTCTTGCTCGGCAAGTGCCTGTTATTCCATGATTTTGCATATATAGGATAGACTTAATTTAGTTTCTAGCATTTATTATGTTTCAATATACAAGTAGAAAGACTATGAATAATCAAGATCTTAATTTTTGCTGCATTGTAAATACTAGTCTGTGAACAGGTGGTGACAATTGTCTCTGTTTCCATTATGTTCTTTCTATTTATCCTTCCTATGTAACTTTGTTTTCTATTTCTATTTCATTCTTTATGTTTTTTGTAGAATTTTTATTCCAAAGTATGAAAATATCTATCTGAACTACATTTAATTCAAGTCAATGTACCTTAAGCCAGGTACCCCAATGCTTCCTTTGGACATGACATTTTGAAGATCTCTAAGCTTTGAGAAAATCAATTCTCCTTCGGTATAGTTGCTTCCGAAGCATGCTTTGGAGATTATGTCTGCTGATAGCCTCCTCAAATCATCATCAACCTTAATTTCTGCATATCCTTGCCCGTCTTTGACCTTATTACTCCATGATTCTAGCAGACTCATCGCAGAGTTTCCCATTAAGGGCATCATATCCTTTAAAATGAGTTGCACATCATATGAGAAACTGTATACACAATTTAATTTCTGGTATAAACATTGTAATAGGACCCAAAATTTTGTTTATTCCGACTCTTGAGGACTTTCCGTCGAACTGAAAAGCTACCTTACACTTCTCTTTAATGTTCAGACCTAAATATATATCTCTGAATTCTAACACACCCAACCCCATCCCAACCCCTAAGACCACCCCTCCATGCCTACAGATACACACCCTTTCCTGGAAGACCAGAACAAATTTGCAGGATGAAGTTCTTGCATGCTATAGGAGGTTCATATTAATTATGACATGGATGCATGCACCTCTCATCTAGTTTTTACATCGTTTAATTTCTTTTGCAGTCGTGGATTCCTTAGTTCTTATATCTTGTTTACCTTCATCAGTATATGTTATATTCTAGTTCTGCAGATTGATTCGGAAAATTCTTTTAAGTTATTACACTTGGTTTGCTTAGTGATTGTAAGCTGTCTTCTGGTTTATAAACTGGCTTTGCTGAAGTTTCGTCAACTTGGTACGTGGTACCTCCACTTCCAGGGGAGATACTCATTATGGTCATAAGTGGCTAAACACAGGGTTGAACTCCATATTAGACCAGGCAACGCGTTGTGCACGTATAATCATAGCAGTATTAATGCAGTAAGGTCTCATTCAAAACATTTTCCTCTTCAAGATGTTTGTTGTCCATGTACCACCTTATTCTTGCTGTAAGAAGCCTCATAGTTAGATGTATGGAGGAGTTAGAACTCTTAAGTGCTCTAGGTTGAGTGTCCCCTGAGCCTCAGCTATATATCAGTTCACATCTGACACAAAAAAATGTAGTTGCAAAACGGACATCTGACACAAGATTTAGTTCAGTCTGATGCTAAATTTGAGTGAAAAAAGGCAGAACCGGGCTCAAATGACAGTGCATGACATTAAGAACAACACTTAAAAACTCATTTACCATAATTTTGTCCAGGTATAGATGCGGAGCGATGATCTTCCTTTGGTGAGACCAGTATGTGCCATTAGAGGTCAAAATGCCTTGGCCAAGTAGAGGAGCCCGGTCTTTTGAGAGATAAGTAGGCTTTCCCAAACTCAAAGATGTGTGGAGGGTTACTTCTTTCACCAGTTCTGGATCTGTTATGCATAGTATCTTTATGTTTCCAGTTGAATACATGAATGTCTTTCCTGCCACCATTACAAACAATTGCTCTGTATGAGTAGCAAAAGGTGCATCGAACAACGTACTTTCGTCTATTTAAGAATAAGTTTCAATAATTTAACAAAATTATAGAGTTGGTAAGTCTAAATTACTGGTCAGTTCAGGTACATCCCGTGATTTGCCTCTTCCATCATTTTTGAGGGCACAGGAGGTGGGGGATACTAATGTTGGAGTTCAACATTTTGATAGGACTGTTATCGAGTCGAATTTTAGGTTTTAGGAATCAAGCTCAAAATAAATTGAGTTCGAGTCAATTCGAATATCAAACCGAGTTCGAGCTGCTCGCGAACAGTTCTAGTTGTAGTGTTGTATCAATTATTTAATTTTTTTTTTCAATAGATCAATGCATGGGGTGCAGTCAAATAAAAGACATGTACACAGAAACTAACAATTGTTATTAAAAAAAAAAAAAAAAAACGAAAAAGGAGCATTTGAGCTCGAGTCCGAGTTCAAAACTAAGCTGAACTCGATTAAAGCTCGTTAAAATTATCGAGCCAAGCTCGGTTCGACTGAATTAAAACGAGCCTAAAAATACGTATGAGCTCAACTTGAGCCGAGCTGCATATAGCCAATTCGAGCTCGATCCAAGTTAAATCGATGGCTGCCACGTCGCGTGTGTTTATCTTCACATGAATAGTGTGATGATGCATTGGATTAATCTCTTAGATAGAAACAAGAAACCACGGGTGTGTTCACCCGTCAGGTTTTTCACACATTGTTTGAAAAACAAAACAAAAACATAAGTTTTTTAAACACAAGTTTTCTCTCTCCACCTATTA
>JAOWAN010037887.1:0-16324 GCA_028566635.1 Lobelia cardinalis | reverse complement strand
CAATCTGAGGGCGATGACCATCCTCGCGAGGTCTCTTAGAGCTCGCTAGGTCGCCAATACTTTTTGGTACCTTCAGGTTCCATTTCGATTCCAACAGAAAATGGGTTTCTTGATGGATTATATCTCAACTTGAAATGGGTTTCTTCAATTGGGTTTCTTGAAATAAATTATATCTCACCTTAAAATGAGTTTCTTGAAATGGGTTCCTTCAGTGATGATAAACGTGTTCTTGTGCGTGGTTTCGATGAATCCTCACCTACCCCAACTTCTTCTATAAGGTTGCTGCTTCCATCAGTCTTTTCGATGACAAATAATTTTCGACAAAATTGATAGTGATTTCTAGGTTTGAGGTGTTTAGAGAGTGGTGGGAAGGGATTTGATAGAAGTAGAGAGTGTCCATTTTGTTGATACTCGTTGGGAAGGAGGTAGGGACTAGGGGGAGTGAAAGCATTTGCATTGGGTTGGTTTCGCCGACTCCTAAGCTAACCTTCACGAATAGTACCACATATGATCGAGAAAAGAGTACCTCTTAGCCCGTCACCTAAAGATAAGAATTTGTTGGGTAGGGTGCGGGGAGTAGGCAAATGCATTGGCAGACTTTAATGTTGTGGGCTGCAAACTTAATTGACAAGTTTTTGGATGGGATATATAGTCAGTCATCCACCCTAAACATTCAGGGTTAAAATGGTCATTATATTCACTAAATTCATATCACTCATATCATCCCATATCATATATATGGTACTGTTTACAATATGATATGGGATGATACGAGTGATATGAGTTTAGTGAATATAATGACCATTTTAACCCTGAATGTTTAGGGTGGATGACTGACTTTATATCCCATCCAAAAACTTGTCAATTAAGTTTGCATCCCACAACAATAAAGCATGCCAATGCATTTGCCTACTCTCCGCACCCTACCCAGCAGTTGGCGAAACCAACCCAATGCAAATGCTTTCACTCCCCTCTAGTCCCTACCTCCTTCCCAACGAGTATCAACAAAATGGGCACTTCTCTACTCCTATCAAATCCCTTCCCACCACTCTCTAAACACCTCAAACCCAAAAATCATCATCAATTTTGTTGGAAATTATTTGTCATCGGAAAGACTGATGGAAGCAGCAACCTTACAGAAGAAGTTACGGTAGGTGAGGATTCATCTGATCCACGCACAAGAACACGTTTATCATCACCGAAGGAGCCCATTTCAAGAAACCCATTTTAAGGTGAGATATAATTTATTTCAAGAAACCCATTCCAAGTTGAGATATAATCCATCAAGAAACTCATTTTCTGTTGAAATTGAAATGAAACCCCTATGAAACTTAGATGAGAAAACGGGAACATCAGAAAAAATGGAAACAACGAGAACAAGAACCTCTCTTATCTTTGAGGAGGTGTTTGCCGCCATCCATGGTAGCCTTCCCCTATGCTGGATCGAATAAAGTAGCGACTTTCAACATATAGGAAGGTCAATTAATGTTCAGCGTAGGAACAACCAGGTTTCGTGGGATTGAAGCAACTCTCGTAAACAAGGGTCGGCTTTAGAGAAGAGAAACAAAATGAGAAGATAGAGAGAAAAGAGAAGGAAGAGACAGAGTCTAGAAGGAGTGAGTGGAGAGAGTGAATAGTGGGGTTTTAGAGAGAAAAGCAAATATTAAAGTAATGTGATGAATGAGAAAGTACGTAATGAGAGAGAATATAATGTGATAATTTTGAATTAATTTATGATAATGTATAAATATAGAAGTAATAGTGAAAAATATAAAATATTGATATGTGATATTGAATAATATTTGGATATAATATTGATGATATGAATGATGTTAGTGATATATGTGATACGGGATAATGTAAAACTCGTGATCGAACCCTAAGTTAAATGGTGACTTGATATATGTTATTTTTAATAATATATTTAATTATTCAAAATTTGTAATTAAAAAAAGTAAAATATTTTGTAAACATTAAGTTTTCCATTGATAAATAAATAATTCATGAAATGCTCGAGCTAAATCGTCCATATTAAAACGATAACACCTAAAAAAAATATCACCCTTATAACTTTTATAATAGGTATTTAAGCAATAACAACTAAAAACTTTAAAACAAAATATGTTATATCATCAAAAGCTTGTGGTCAAACGTGAAGTCTGAATCTTCTGTCTTAAATAATGTCTCTGTCTCATTTTTTTATTATATTTATCTAAATTTTCATTTCAACCATTTATGTGACAGAAGATAAAACTGTGACAAAAAATTTAAACTCCCAAATGTGTGATGTCAAAATAGTTTGGGGCTTAGAGCCTGGAGATCTTACCCAAGAATGCTAACCTTCCATTATACCAAAAATTAAAATAAGATTATACCCAAAGCGGTCATTAGTCCGTCCATGATCAAGTTAATTACAATGACGATTCGTTAATCGATCAAAGTGATCAACTATACAGGATCAAGGTGATGCGTGGAGAAACAACAGAACAAATAGCAGTGACTCCAATTCCAGATCAGATACTGGTACGCCGGCCAAATAACATAAATTGCAGCCATCTATCCTCAGCCTTTGCACTTTACATATACGAGGATAAAAGAATCAGAAATCACCGTGAAACTGAGTTTTCTTTTTATTGTATTAACACTTGGAAATAGTAGAATCTCACCTTTCTTTCACTCATGTTTTACTAATGGTTAACAATTATCAATCCTAATTGCAGACGCAAAAAAAATGTCATCTCTATAGGCACCGAAAATGATAATAAAAAAGAAGAGAAGTATCGAGGTTAAACTCATGGGACCCAACAGTCCTAACCCAGCTCTCGCAAGCTGTTTCAATAACCCAAATCCTCAGGTGCAAGCATGAATGCACCTATGACTAGTATTAGTGTTGCTGACTTTGCTTCATATCCAGTTAAACTTGGTGTTAGCTTAATAGTCTCGATAAACAGAGAGACTTCTATATACTGCTATTGTAGATCCAAGGAATTTAGGGGCAGCTTTTTAGGAGCATATGGAAAGAAAAAACCAACCCCTCCCTGCTGGTGCCAACTGTTGGTGTCCCAAGGGAATCTCTTCCCACGTTGTAACTTGCCTTGATCCTTCAGCTCTATGGAAATACATCTATTGTCTGAATATAAAGAGAACATGAAATGAAATCAATAAATCTGAAGACAAGTCATATCAAACTTAAAAAGATAACAAAACAACACTACTGACTTGCCAAGCTGACCAGTCAAGAGGCTGTGTTAAGAGATCACACGCTTCAAGGGTATCATCAAATAACTAATGCAAGCCCATAATGTCTTTTCAAATTTTCAAACCAGCAGATTGCTCAATTTGTCTCATAATTGATAATGTCAGTAAATCTGTGACGCAATTAGCAGCATGCCACAGTGCATACTCAGGTGTCCCGGTGAGGTAACTTGATCTACCTGGCGAGAAAATGTGGCTGATAATTTCTTTTTTCTTTATGTGTCTACCACATGAAAAAAATAACTATTACAGTTTCTCTGTTCCGCCACGAATTACTCATTTTGTTCATTCCACATCTTATCTTCGGGGAATTAGGTTGTACGCGCATTTTATATTTCCTATATTTACTTCTTTCTACTGTCACATTATTGACAAGTATTGAACAGACCCTGCACAATATACTATGTATATGAAAACTTGAAAACATAACTTTAATTACAGGCAGGTAATTTTGCCCAGGCAAAGGATGTATTTGTTAGAGCAGTTTTTTCAGGACAACATAAGCAGGTAAAAGTGCTAGCTGAAAACAAGCTTGCTGGCTTCTGTCATACGTTAATTGCCTATTTCAATGGATGCAAAAGATTATCATAAAGAAAAAAATGTGAATGGGAGAGAGAGAGAGAGAGAGAGAGAGAGAGAGAGAGAGAGAGATGGCACTATGTCTATTGAAAACTCCTTTCATGGATTGAGAAAAGTAAATTCAAGACTATCATCCACAAATCAAAGAAATGGCACACACCTGGGAAGCCTGTTGAAGAGCGTGGAGAGTTTCTTGAGCACGCTTTCTCTTCACACTCACATCTTCAGGTTCTCGTAGCAACTCCTCCACAAGATTCTCTCTGTTTTAATAGCACAAGTAGAGAGAATATATCAATTTGCAACTACATGTAGTTTAACTGGCTTCAGTTCATCAAACATTGTAAATATGTAAAAACAATATATTTTCGTTCGGCTTCAACTCAAATTCTAAACGAAGAAGTCAACCATTTACTTCACCTGTACAGCTTTCTTATCAAGACATTATGCAGCTCTCTTTTTACATGGTTCACCTGGATAATGGTTAGAAGATATTTATTAGAATTTGTCAACCACATAGTTAAATATAAACTAAGGAATACTTAATGCGGTCTCCTGAGAGAGTCCATGGCTAAAACTCAAGCTTTTCAAGAATAAGATTGATTTGCTATAAATACCCTTTGTTTTAAGAAACAATGTACTTAAATTTAAGTCCAATGCATTAAGGATAAATTTGGAAAATTAAAACTTATTAAGCCTGTTTTTCTAATTGGACTCTTAAACGGAGTGTGCTAAACTAAACTTACATAATACCGAAAGAAAATATTAGCCAAAACAAAAAGTAGGATCCTTTTGGTGGAAGAGGGGATACTATTTTCCTGGAAGCATCTACCAAACTGCTCAAGTAAAAAACTGATACAAATCAAAATCCTAAGAAAACAGCAAATGAACTAAAATTACTTCCAAAAAAATAAATGAGAGAGAAAACCCAAAAATAAAAAAATAAAGTTGGAAACTACCCTTCCAAACAGAGCCAAAAAGTTTTGCTTATCAATCAAGTAAACTAATGGAAGTGAGATGCCAATATTTGTCCATGCTAGTTCTCTACCCATAAGGATGTTGAGGAAAACTGAAAAAAAGGGTTGCATAATCTGATGCACGAAACCATCTTATATAGAAATATCCATCGTCTTTGGGAGTGCAAAAGTTAGGTTCACAAGTAGCCAACCATTCCAGTATCTTGAGATGAACTTCTCGGCTAATTGGACTAGCATACACTGTTAGCTTTCTCATTAAGCAAAAGTAGAAACTTTAGCACAAAGGTAGTGTTATGCATGTTTAACGGTTAAAGGGCGGTTTAAGTTTCAGATCTGGAAACCAAACTTTTTCCTCGTGCCTTCTGCTCGTAATAAGAAGTGTCCTCGAAAACAGAGGCTCAAGAATCTAAAATCTTCAAAAACCTCGTAAAGGTCATTGTGCTGGCTCAACAGAATTTTTTGGGGAAAGCAAATCAGCATTTGTACTAAATAGTGACATCACTCTTCTTCAATGCAAAAAAAAAAAAAATTGTCGTAGAAGAGAACAATATTAAATCGAGCCATTCACCAGCAGCGATACTCAAACTTCCATCATATTAACATAATAACATTCAATCAAAATTTGTTCCTGTGGGAGTGCAAATACAGTTTCTCAATTCCAAAATATAAAAGCACACACAAGAAGTACTCACCAAAAAGTGCATAATAGCTTTTGGCACAGAATCTTCAATGTTCTTTCGTACAATAGCATAATATGATTCTAATAGCTGTTTCGTAACGACAAGTCCTACAGCTTCTTGCTCTGAGTGCATTTCTGATGTCCTTAACATTGTAGGAGGCTGGAAAAATCATACTAGAACATTCAGCAAGAAATTTATGGAAAGAGATAAAATCCAAGACAAAAACTGAAGTATGAAAATATATCTGGACATGATAGCACACCTCTCTCAGATGTATCATAGATGAGGTGTGCTCGTACTCATAAACAGGTTCACTTTCTCCATTGCTTCTGGAGATCTCTCTGGCTGGAGTATGGGTCTCTTTTCCTCGGAAAATTGATGAAATTCGCCAGCTCGAACCATTTGTACGTCCTTTGTCAGAAAAAAATAAGTTTGCTCTCTTAAAACGCAAGGGGAGAAAAGGGCAAAAGGGGAAGTCTAGGCCTCGAATTCATTTTATGAAGGCTAACTGAGCATTAAATTAGTTGAAAGTAAAGGATGGAAAGAGACCATGTCACATCAACTCAGGTACAGGTGTCATGCGGATATGTATATCTCAAGATTACTACCGTCAATCTACCAGTGACTTGGCGACGAGGCTATGTTACCTCGATCTTTCATTTTTGCCAAAGTACCTGTGTCCGACACACCACGACACAGGTGTGGGTGTGGCCGTGTGGGTGTGGGTATGGGTATGGGTGTGGCTTTTTTACACTAAATTAGGTGTCAAATTTACAATTTTGGAAGATCCGACCCGGATCCACATCCGTGTTGGATCCTTGTAGCTGAGTCCAGGCAACATAAGGACGAGGCATGGTTCAATATTTACAAGAAAGCAAAAGAATTCAAATGGTTGCCAGAGGGAGAACGGTACTGGTTCCCTGACTGTGGAATCACCTCACGTTCCCACCATTTTCTCTCTTATCTTTCTCATGCTTTTTCACTTTAATCATTACAAAATATCATATCATATATCACTAAAAATCGACTTTTTGATCCAAGCCATCATTGTTCAATGCTCGACAGATTTCCAAATTTTTCAAGCCATCATTCGAGTTGAAATACTTGAGACTTTTCCTTCTAAAACTCTATTCAAGCCATTTAGCTCCACGTACTTAATTCAGTCGGTGTCTTTTATGACATTAGACTCTTGGTGGATACTGATGTGTCACAGCATACAATTCCATAGTATACATTTTTTTATTAAAAATTGAAAGTAAAGAATCAGCCACCATGTGCAAGTGGGCCTTTGCAGAGAATCGGGGTTCCCAGGTCCCAAATATGGAGTACCTCCTACTGAACGCAGCTCCCTAGAATGACACCATTTAACAGTACCACATATGGATCACGCACTTGCATCACCAAAGAACATATGAGGTTATGATGCTACATGTCTTGAACAAAAAATGTCACAACCTCACTACAGATATGATGTTCTCTTGTTGTAAAAACTCGATGATCATATAATACATACATACTTGTAATACAACGAACATCTATAGAATCTTACCTGATACTCCATTTACCCCCATATCTGCGACTGAACGAACTCCCTATTTGAGAGCAAGCGAAGCAACAGGAAAAATAGTGGGTTCAGATGTTATTGGTAAAACTTCATGTCAAGCACTTTTATGCAGCAACAACCTAATTACCATTAAAAAAAATCATGCATAAATATATGATAAACCTGATCGTTAATTATTCCATTCGCTTGAGATCTAACAACAATAGCGCTAGATCTTGCGCTTCCTTCGGGAGCTTGCACCGCATCAGAATCTACCCCTTCCTGTCGAAAATGTGAAACTTGAAATAAGAATATGATGAGTTTCATAAACTTTTCGTTTTAGATGAAGCTAAATGTATTGATGATTTTTAGAATCTAGATAACAACATGGCCATCACACCTTTGGTCTAGGCATCGGTGTCGACAACCTATATGACCTCACTTGTCGGAAAGCAACATCTAATGCTTTACTTCCGCCGATAAAATTAGGATGAGATGTATTTATATGGTCTACCTGCAATTTGAAATTGTTTGCATCAGAATTTCCTTTTTGATAACTCGCAAAGTGGAGATATGAATGGAGAGCTCAAGAACATATTCGTTGTGCACAAAAACAAGCTCAAGCCAGAAATATTTACCAAGTGAAGCTATATATTTGTTATCTCAACAACCGATCATCTTATTTTGTTTTAAAATGAAAATGTTAGTTCATACTTGAAAACTTTCATAAAGTGAATCACTTGATTACAAAATGTGAGAGTAAGTTTGGAATGAAGTTGCTAAGGCAGTTATTCGCATATTCTACGCTGATTCATTTAATATGATGTTGCTCAAGCTAAAACGCCCATATCCAAAAATAAATAGTAAGTCCTCGTAACATACTTCCATGTCAATTAAGTGTCCAATCATTGTATACGAGGGTTCGAGGCCTTCTAGCAAGAACTTTCCTACAACTTCATCGATGCGCTTCCTGAGAAGAGGAAACCGATGCAGTTCGCTAATTTGAATGCAGTGGCTCATCTGAAAAGGAAAAAAGAGAAAAAGGCCCCACAAAACTCAAATACAGATGGGTGCTAAAAACATGTACTTAACGTCACAACCACAATCTGGTATATACGAATATGAGTTTACCTTGAGTAACTCATTGTAAACGAGCCTCGCACACTGAAGGCTTGGATCTAACAACCGAGCTATTTGCCTTCGGATCAGAACTTGAAATGGAACCTATATATATTGAGAGAGAAATAACATCATCAGTCAGAGACAACTGACAAATAGTTTACATATATAACAGAGTTTTTTTTGCAAATGTCTGTGTCACATCGGATGCTTAACAACTTGAGAAAAGAAAACTGCACACCTCTGGCACAAACAAAGAAGACCTAGCACCAGTGGCATTGTGGATTGCCGTGCGAATGTCTTCATCGGTTAAACCCTCAAATGGATCCTCCTCCTGCAAGATAAACCATATTGCACGACTTTATGCAGTATCTAGCAAAAACATTTCATTTTCACTTGTCACGACAATGGCCTGAGATCATAACAGCTGTGAACATGGAAAGTACAGCGCAAGTATCAACTAAATGTATTATCCATCCACCATAACCTTGTTCCATGCCCTTCGTTCACCTAATTAATGCCCGACCTTTGCATACACTTGCTTCGTCCCAAAAAGTGTGTCATCTTCCCAAGTGACACAGACTAATTAATTTCTAATAGTTCTCTGCACCTGCTTCGTCCCAAAAAGTGTCATCTTTCCAAGTGACACAGACTAATTAATTTCTAATAGTTCTCTGCAGCAACTTGGTATTTCGATATCAAACTAACTCCATTTCATTACTTCAAAATGACGTTTCAAGGTAAAAAGTGTATTATATAGGAAGAGAAAATGCATGATAGAGTGATTTCAATGTACAAAAATGCATTAAATGATTGACATGCTCTTGATAAGAGGATAGTTGGAAAGGTCGGCTAATTTAAATGCCACTTCAGGGAAGTGACATCCAGTATGACAACATAGAGAGTAACACTCATTATGATACAACAGGGAGTACTTCTTTAGAGATGAAAAAAGATGTTTGTTGTTCTTTCCTACTCTATTGAACTTTACAGCATTATGTAGAACTTGCTTTTGAAGAGAGATCTCAATTCTGAAAGAAACATTGCGCTCTGGCATAGGCTTGACAGCATGGTAACGAATCAGTTATTCAATTTAATTTGATTTTATGAGGTCCAGATGAAAATTATAGTAAGTAGCTCTTGGTACATTCAGTATCTTGCTACAAATTTTTTTTTTTCCCCACTAGCCTGATATTTCCAACCAATACAGGACCAATCATCAGTTATGAGTCTATGAGAGCACAGATAATGGTTGGCATATCTTAAGCATACCATCTACACCATGATTAACACTTCAATGTGCAAGCAAAAAACAAAAGTCGTTCCAAAGTTAAAATAAAAGCACCATCAGAAAACTTCTGGGACACAAAGTAAATATGTGTACCTCCAAACGGTTTACAAAGATGGACTGGAAGATGTAAAGAATTCGCGCTCCACCATGCACCTCAGAGGTCAACTTCTCTTCATTTCTTCCCTCCACCATGGATGTGAAATCTATAAGAGAGTGTGTATCTGTGAGTCTTGGATAACAGTTGAGGTTTCATTTATGATAAAGAGTAAGTTCAAATCCCTTACATCTGGCACATTTCAGTAAAAATTTTAGTAATGCCATATTAAAATTGCTGAAGGAAAGTATGCTTCCCTCTAAAAGGGAGGAGAAACCATCAATATCATTATACTGGAAAGGCAGTGACAGGATAATACAAATGATTAAAGGTTTTTCTTTTACCTTCAGAATACTTGGAGAGAATATTCAGAACTAGAGCTCCCTGACCGGACTGAAAATTGTAAGAACCAACCTCGAATTAGTATAACAACAAATGGATAAATAACCATACAATTCTGAGAAAATAACCTAAACTGATAATATATGACGAATGTCAAAGGAGTTTAAAATACTACCATCACATTATGTCGTCATAAAGTTTAAATAGTCGATTGCTTATAGTTCATCTTGGTCATATAGTAGGAAATAAAAGATAAGGCCAATAATACACCAAAGTGAAAGTCCATCAAGAATAAATAAATCAGTAAATGCAACACAGATCTCTACGTACTTTTGTTTCTTCCATATGACCATAGCTGGAAAGCTCCTTCGCTACTGAAATCATCTTTGACCTGATGCGTGACTTTAGTCCTGGAAGTACTTTGTAGATATGTTGCACCAAAATCTGCACAAAAGTAATATATTAAAACTTTGCGAAACAAAGAATTGATGTACAATAAGGTCGTCACTCAAGATTCCTACTTGATTCAACTTCTTGGCCAATTGAGGGATGCCACAGCGATCTGCAATACTATTATATACCTGCCTAACAGCAACAAGTAACAATCAGAGGGGGAAAGAGAGAGCCCACTAATCATGTACTCCCTCAGTCGGAAAATAATTGTCCTCTTTAAAAAAGCGTTGTTTTAGGAACTGCATTAAATTTCTTCAAAGAGGCATCAAGTATTGTACAATAAAACTAGTAATGAACTACAACGACCTAAGATGTCAGGGAAAAAATATTTTGGGACATATCAAAAAGAAATGAGGCCAGTAATATGGAACTGAGGGTGTATGAAACAGCATTAATGAAAGTCATACTGGATGATTGCGGAAAAAAATTTCTTCAGAGGCAAGTGCATCCTTAATACTGCGATTGAGCTTGATATCCTGTGCAAAAAGTAACCATGAAACGAGTGTTCTATAAATCCCTTGATCAGTCGGTAAACATTAATATTCATCTCGCTAAATTATTATTCGAACAATGAGCAACAAAACAAGTACATAATTTAACCATCTTTGTTGGGAGGAAACAAAACAATCAGTTAGCTTCTAAAGGAACTCTTCATTCATAACAACATTGAGTGACGATTAAGATCAAAAGTAACCAATGGTCAAAGCAATTGGATTAACTTAAGAAGAGGTAAAAGAGATTGCCCATAAATAACATGTGGACAATCATAAAAGGTAATTTTCATAATTATACAGATTACATGCAAGTTCTTAGATAGACTTTGCTAAGGTAATAATTTCAATCAATGTAATATGTTTAAAAAGCTTGTGAAAAGTGAGTGCTAAATCACAGCTGGAAGAACCCACTGTTGTTTTGAATTAAGCTTACAGATTACAACTACACAAAACAATTGAAAGAAAGAGAGGATAGAGAAGGAGCAAGGAAAAAGGAAAAAGGGAGAGATGAGATGGAAATAGAGAGTTTCCTTCACAGAACTCCATCTCACCAACATAAGCTTTTTGCGTTTCTTTCATCTTCGGTTGATGACAATATGGTAGAATTTTCATAGATATTCGATGATACATCACACCAGATGTCTATTTACTTTAGTAGCTAATTTTATTTTTATTTATTTTGATATGTTAATTTGAAATGAAGACAGAATCAAAATGCAGCGTAACTTTTAAGCATGACAAACATTCCCAACTAGCTGCAAACACAAAATAACGATAAAGTTCGTAATGAATAGATAAGGGAGGTGGTGAAAGTCACTCCTCTAGTAGATAAAGATAATTAAGTAAGATGGTTTTAGACACATACAACATAGGCCTGCTAATGCACCCATTAGGAAGTGCGATGATATCGACCTCAATCAAGGTAGGGGTAGGGGAAGATCAAAGCTTACGTGGACATCTATAATCAAAAAGATATAAAGGATTATGGCTTATGGCTTATGTGATGACCTTGTTTGACTGTATTGAATGGTGAAAATCGGTAGCCGACCCCAAGTGATTGAAAATAAGGCTGAGCTAAGCTGAGGAAATTTATGATATTTTCATCATATAAATTTTTAAGTAGTAAAATCCATTTCATGTAAAATGGATTTCTCAGTCATATACCCTAAATTCTTTGTAAAAGAGATGTTTTTATCAAAAGTCTACTATGAGGAAACACAAAAAAAACAGTTGCCAATTCACAAAATGTGTAGGCAAAAATGAGACAGTGGATTCTTGCAAGATGAAAGCAGAATACAAAAACATTCGACGCATATATCAAAAATGATTGGGCCAATCAAAAGATTTTAACCTTCAGCAAATAAATTCCCCAATTATGAATGGAAAGATACAAATTTTGGAGAGTAGGACAGTATTGAGAGCTTACCCATGTGCATGCTTGAAAACTTGAATACAAGCACCATTACGTCTTTTTGAAAAGTTAATAACTCTATATATTACACCTTTTAACTTCAGGCAAATAACAGAACTTATACTCAAACAAAACCCCCCAAATCCGTGGTTTCGCTTAGTTGCTTTGTATGCCAGTAACATACCTAGCCAAAGTCCTAGTACTCTCCTGCTGATGTGCAGGAAATGACTATTGTCATTGAATTCGTTTCTCAACTGGGAAGGCATGATCACTGGCCACTAAACTAAGTGGACCTTGTTAACTTTTTCGTCGAAAGGCTCTTGGAACCCTTGTATGTGACAAAACTAGCAAATTTCCGTGCCCAAGGGCACGATGTCGAAATTATTTTTCAAAAAAAGAGAAAGAAATACTTTTAAATAATATTACTAATTTATTTAAAAAATAATATGTTAAAAGTTGTTAACTTTAGTACTAGTTTAACTAAAACCATTTAAAGTACACACCCTTCACATCTTCTCTCTCACCCACACAACACATAACGCCAAACACTCTCTTCACATCTTCTCTCTCACCCACACAAAACACACACACTCTTCACACCTCTATCACTCACGCCACACAATCCCCACAAACACTCTTTCACTTAGATTAAAAGACTTGAATGGTTGAGATTAAAAGAATTTTCTTACCATTCGTAGGGTCACGTCAACCACCTTAACTTATACTATAGATAGCTCAAATTTCTCTGATAACTAATTTCTAGGGTAGTACCAAAACTGTATTATGTGAGCATCGGTGCCCAAGTCAAAGATCAAAATAATGAGAAATAAATATAAAAACTGTAATGTGGATCCAAAGGCTATTCGTCTCAGCATCAAAGTCGTGGAATCTGGATCAACTGTAAATTTCTGCTGGCAACAGAACTTGACAATGACTGATTAATGATTACAACTCGACAACTAAAAAAGTAAAACGGTAGGTAGTTTTAAAATAAACACAGTAACCATGCTCGGAACCACTAATCGAAGAAATCATGCTCATAAAAAGAAAACAATATTCATTAACAACCAGCGACAAAAACCTCTGCCAATACTCGTATTTAAGAGCTTCATATATTGAGTTCCTACATACAAAGATAAGATTCCAGACTAGGAAGTGATCTCGAAGTCATCTAGTGGAGTTTTATAAACATTACCTGTTGACTACGATTGACAACACCAACATAACCAAGACGAAGGGGAATCACTCTTCCAAGCAGAAGATTGCAGGCATCAGTACCTCTGTCCATAATATCCAACTATGATCATGGAGAAGAACATTTCATCAATATGCCTCATAAGGAAATGGAAGAAACTTGCAAATATAAGTAACATGGATTAACTGAGAATCAAGCTAGAGAGATAAGTGGTAGATATGAGATCAATTATATTATACCTTTGTAATGACACCAATTGTTCGGTTCCCTGTCAAAGGGAGTTTGACACCATTAGCATGAAAATGTATGTATCTCTTTTACTCTATAGCTAATATTTCAATTAAATACCTTAAAAACAAGCTCATTATAGATGTCTTGAGAGAATTTACCATCAGGATCAGCAATTCCTGCTATCTGAAGCGCATCTGAATTTGCTAAATCTGAATTTGCAGGTGTCACAGCCAATATTAAACAAGCTGATTGCCTGATATACGAAAGTATCATAGTACGAATCCGCGCCTCAATATCAGATGGCTGGTCACCTACTGGAACCTTGGTCATTCCAGGCAGATCCACCAATGTTATGTCGAGAACATTTGGCGAATAGATTGTCAGACGAATTTGTTTGTTTGAAACTCCTTTATTCTCCCCCGCTTCCCTCTCGGTTTCAGCCTAGGAAAATAAACTGACGTCAGTGATTAAGTAAAGAAACCCCCTAAACAGGTAACCATATAGAATAACAAGACATGAAAAAGAATTCTAGTATCGAATGACTTCAGACAAATGAAGGCCAAAGCAATGAAAATCGGGAAACATTAAGGTTCTGTTTTTATGGGTGGTTTCCACCTTGATTTTATGGTTTTTGATTTTTCTCTCTCATTGGTCCCACAATTTTTCTATCTCTCCTACTTTTTACTTTAATCATTACAAAAATCTAAAAACCAAATCGAAAAACCACTCATCCAAGTGCACCCTAAGAGTTAAAACTATCATCACAAAATTCAAAGGTTATTCAATTAAGGCAACATTTGAAGTTGCTCAACTCTGCATTAGGAAACTTTATCAAATCTTCATCCAAGAACCTCAAGCTGACATGAAAATAGTAAGATTATTGACAGATGTCTCTTAGAGAGAAGATCTTTGGGTTTCCTAAGATGTTTGATCCAGCAGAATACTTCACAACAGATATCTCTCATAAACCACAAAGAAAACAAGCAGACACATAATTATCTCTAAAAGAATCCAGTAAATTACACATTCCAAACTACAGCTATGTCTAGAATTTCATTTTTCTTATTAACTTGTACTTTCTTTTTATATGTCATTGCTCATGTCATGTATAATACATATTTTAGCCCATTGTAATGGATATATTGGTCCCAGTAACAAACTATCTAGATTTGAAAGTAAAACAGTTTTGGAGGAGTTTGCCGGAGTTTGAAAGATTTAGAATCATTTTTGAAGATCAAAATCAATTTGAAGAATCTTTGTCGGTGAGAATGATCTCATTCCACTGTCAACACGCACAAACTTGTGTTTAGCTTTTGGCAAAAAGTGAGGCAATTTCTAATAATTTTTCCCCCTTAATAACTTCCATCTGTAGATTAATTAACCACTATCCAATATACATAACCGTATACTCGCTCCATCAAAAAAATAAAAAAAGTCCCATTTTTGTCCCAAAAATTAATTCCATGTAAAAAAAAGAAACAAAATATTGGTGGCGTTTAGAGAAGATAAAGAAAAAATAAAGGTACAATATTAAAACTGGAGTAGTCAAGATACGTTTGGGGACGGAGGGATTACTTTAAAATTAGAGCATGTAATGTTGAGTTCTTCTTTTACTTACCCTCAATCTCCTGGTTCATACTTGTTCGCTGGCTTTGCTAGCCTTTTTACTATTGCGGAGTCTTACAAATTATGAATTTATTTGGAAGTGTAACCTTTTTTTTTTTTGATAAAGTATTTTGGAAGTATTGTATAATGTGCATTGTTTAAAATCATTACATGTTTTACTTGCAATTGCTCAGTTGATATGGCTAAATTAAGCGGGACACATTTGTTTCAAGAGCGCGCGCGCGCGTGTGTGTGTAGATTACCTCAATTTCACGTCGAATCTCAGAAAAATCGAAGAATTTCTTCCCAGGCAAGTGGCGAAATTCTCCGTACTCCTGAACGTCGGCTGCATCAACGTTTTCAGTGCGAACGAGCTGCAAGAGCAATGGCCTGCGAGTACAAATATCGTTACCCCTGGGCAAGAAGTCGCGGCCAACAAGCGCTTCGAGAACGCTGGACTTGCCGCTGCTCTGGCTGCCGACGACAGCCACCTGAGGCAGTTCAATCTCCGACAACGACTCTCCGGCTGTGGATAGTATGTCCTGGAGCTGGTTCACTACTGGAATCACGGCCGCGCCTAGCGGTGTTGGTACGATGCCGTCGTTCGACATCACACAAGTGGATCAAGTCAAAAGAGCAATAGAGAGAGAGTGATAGGGCGGAACCCTAATTTTTCGCGGAGTGAATGAAGTTTGAAAAAGATTGGGGATTTATAGGAGGGTTTAGAGCCCTTTAATGCTGGTTTGTTGTTCAAGAAGGTCGGGGAGTTATTTTCTGTGCTGTGATGGAGGCAGGGATTGATCTACTTCTTCTTCTTCTTCACGAAAACTAGTTGCACTTTAAATACCGTTAAGGCACGTGTTCCCAACGTGACAACATATTTATTTTTATATTTTTCGGTGTTTTTTTACTTTACTTTTTCTCTTTTGGTGGAAATATAAGATTGGTGTGTCTTGTGGATAGATTATACTTTTCGATTTTCTTAGGGTTCGGTCACTATGTTGTTTTTTATTGATTTATTCGTTTCGTTTTATGAACACATTTGATCACGAAGTTGA
>JAOWAN010037830.1:0-16337 GCA_028566635.1 Lobelia cardinalis | reverse complement strand
CTGTGGGACCAATGAGAGAGAAAAGTTAAAAATCAAAAATCATGGATGAAAGTCATCCATGAGAACACACCCTTAGTACTCTCTCCGTCCCAAAATAATTGTCCCATTTGACAAGTGAAGATTCATAACAATGTACCTTTACTTTTCTCTCTCTCCTTTAAATTGCACTAAAGTTGCAGCTGTTCGTAGAAGTGGTGCTATTTTTTGGGACAAACAGAAAAGGATATTGGGACTACTTTTTGCGACGGAGGGAACATATCTTCCAAGCTATTTGCAATGGAAGGAAGATTTTCATTTCTAAATTTTTTTCATATCGGGTGTGATTATACCTTTCGAGATATGGTTGAAATCTCACTTTTAACTTCAATCGCGTCAGAGACGTCTTCTAAGATCAACTGTGCATGCATCTGATCTGGAATTCCAACGGTCACCTCACGAGTTCCATGCTCTGTAATTTCTTTTTCTATGTTAGCTTCTGATTTGTTGATAGCTTCAAGTGATGGTGGGGATAAACCATGTAAATCCTCGGAAACATTTCGGGATGAGGATATGCTCACAGCATATGTATTCGCATCCATACTCGGTGGATCTATGCTCTTGGCCTCCCCTTGCTCATCACTGGCAGCAGCTTGCTTTACTGATTGGTTTTCATTTTGCTGCTCATCTGACAAGGTTGTGGCCGAAGAACCTTTCTCAGAACTAAGGGTGGAGTCAACTCCATCATTCTTAAGCTGCTGTATCAGGAAGTCAATATAGAACCAAGGAGGAAGAATATTGATGCATTGTGGTATTTACATGAAAATGTGAATAAAAACAAGACTAGAATGATGTGCTCCAAACTACAACAATAAAAACAACAAAGCCTTAATCCCAATCACTTGGGGTCGGCTACATGAATCTTTGTCCGCCATTCTACGCGATCCAATGCCAAGTTACCATATAGATGACAACGGTCAAAGAAATAAAGGGAAGGAAAAGAAAATCACATTTCCATGGTTGTTATTGGCTTGAATTGTGCACCTCAAGTATGTCATTTATAGAAGGATGACCTTGACGGTATTTAATGCATTTCACATTTATGCAGAACATGAAGATTATAAGATTCAATGTATGACTTACATGCATCACATTCAGTAGAAAATTTAACCCGCTAAGCATACCTTGTATGCACTTGGTGGACGGTATGGATTATCACACTTGTTGAGCTGATACTGTACTTGAACTGCTGGAGCTGAAACAGCTTCTGTGCTTCCAGATACTCTAGGGAAAGCAGCAGCTCCTAGTAACCCATCTTTATTAGGATTCGGTGAAGAAATTCGATACTTGTCTCTGTAACTTCTCTCAGAAACTGCATCACGGTATGAATTATGAATCGCAGTTGACAAAATCTTACTGCAGGGTAGTTATAGAGGTTGTTATATACACATTGCACACCGATCAAATTAAACATAACTCAGCTTGCTTCGGGTAATGGCAGTGTGGACATTGCTCTCCACATAATAGGATTGTGTGACAATTTAATGGAGGTAGCAGGATGGATGGATGTCGAAAGGACATATCACCTACTTTCTAGAGATATAAGAGGATGGGAGGGAAGATGATGGACTATCCTTCCCAAAAGGCAACAAAAGTCCGCCCACCCTCCGTCTCCAATAAAATGGAATATCTCTAATGGGTATTCACCTCTATGTTTATGTGTTATGCCCTTAAAAGTTCTTAATGATGCACGGGAATATCTTCTCGTACAAACCTTTTAGGTAAATCATCAGAAGAGGTTTGCCATATGCTACACACCAACACCTATATCCGGGATTCATGCTGTCCAGTCAATTTTTTGGTAGACAACTGCTAGGTTGAATTTGTGCTCCATTTGAGGTTCCTGCTATAGCATGACAATCTCCTATTACAGAAGCTGCGGATATTATCTGTCAAAGGCATGCTTATTGCCTTATTTGGTTTTGGCTGCTTCTTCCTTTTCCATGAAAGATTCATAATCAGAAAATATATAGTCTTCGTTATAGCCTAAACGGTGGTTCTGTTTGCATAGTAATAATCTCTTTTTCATGAGTATACCAAAAAGGTCTGTGAAACAAGATTCTAGTCCCCCCCCCCCCACCACCACCACCACCACCACCACAATACCAAATAGAGCTTAAGTACGAGATGTAAATCAACACCTAGAGGAAGGAAATGTAGAAATACCTATCAGTTTAACCTGGTGACCAGTATATTTATACACCGGGATTGTCATGTGAAATATACACAATTCAAGAAATGGTCTATTAAATGTATAATTCATTCAGCTTCTCAATTAGGAAAAGATCCAGGAAATCAACCAAGGTGAAAAATGATCAAAGCTCCTAAAAAGTAAGGAACCATACTTTTATGTATGTGAACTTGAATCTCTTTTCTTGAAATGATTTCGTTTTATTTTAGTCAGACTCTTCTCTTTCTTTTTTCCTCCACTTGTTAAGCCCTGCTGCATTGTGTGTGGCTCCATTAACGATCACATCTGAGGTCCTAAGTTGATAGTTTTACCATCTGACCCCCCCCCCCTCGGGACAGACACAAAAAGGAAGCAAAAAGTTTCCATTTCTGTTTTACTCCCTAAAAACATTGCCATTTGTAAATTAAGCTTTAACTTGTGACAACTTGAAGGAGATGTGGAGAAGTAAGGTTATGATATAAAAGCTTCTCACTCGTCAAATGGAGCTGACCTATCGCTTGCAGATCAAGAAGTCCAGTCCATCTAATTCATTTTATTCCCATTCCAGGACGCTAAAGATAGGGTCCTGGCTCCAGTCAAAGAGACGGACAAATGCAAGGTTGAAGCGTCCTATAGGTCAGGGTGGATAAATATAATTATCTGAAAATGTAATAACTGTTAAGCAGGAGCGATGCTCTGTATGCAGCTGAATTGTCTGCATAGGTCCTGTTTTGTCGTTATAATTAATGTTTGCAAAGCCAATTTCTCTAATGCATTCAAATCTATATCATGCTATTCTTATGCATCTACAAACTAAGTTGCAATAGGAAAGTGATCAGTATTAAAGTGGTCACATTACCCTAATCAGATATCATATAAAGCAAAACCTGTAACGCAACCAATTAATAGTGACTTACAAAATGTTACATCTAATACCACATACCTGGATCAGATTTACATTTGGAATCACAGTTTTTGTTCTTCTGCCAAGACAGATGGCCACCCAACTCACTTGATGATTCTTGAGCGCTGTTATCTGGATTATACACCAATGATTCAGACTAAGGTGCTAATGGTATCAAGTGCTTCACTGTAACCATAAAAGACGAACAATAAAGATGCCATGAAATGAACTAATGAATCGTCATTTGACCATCTAATAGCCCTACCTGGATTGTTGTTTCTTCGTGAGTCACTATATATATTCTTCAGCCAAGAAGAACAGCCGTCCCACTTGTTAATCAATTCTTCAAACCGGCCATCTGAATTGCATATTAAGGACCGCGAAGGACCATATCCACTTCTGTCAGAGCTTGGCAAGGACACTCTGCCTTCTATTCTTGGCAATTCAATCAAACCATTAAAGTCACCGTCCTCAAGTCCACTGTTTAAAGAGAGGCATTGAAATTAAACAATGTACTTCATAATTTGTAAAAAGAAAATCTCTTTAACCTGCCAAACATTTGTCCTCAACAACATAAATTAGAGAAAGAGAATAATTAAATTTTATTATTATATGCTAATCATGCTCTGATGAATAAAACAAGTTTCTTCAGCAAAACACATCCTGCATAATGGAAAGCAAGCAATTAAATGTTCTCTCTGGATTCTCGAGTTTTGATTAGGTAATTGTTACCATTAACCTAAGTCAAGTATCATCCATTTCCGGAATACTTAAGAAACTAATGTAGCTTATTAAGTCATACATTTAAGAAGAAAGCCTTGCACTCAGCAGAATACATACTGAAAGCAAATGAGTCTTCAGCCAACGGCAGTTAAATCGTCGATTTTTCATTAAGTACTCATATATATATCAACTCGAATATTGTAATAAATTTGGCCATCGCTAACTACTTAAATTTTCATATAGGTTAGCGTTCTTCAATCTACTCAACTTTCCATAAACAATACTAATAATGAAGAAAACAAGCAAAAACTTTTAAACGAGAAAGCAAAATTTACACAAACAGGAAATAAGTTTGAACGTATAAGAAGGAACAAGTGTGATCTTACGAGAAGATAGACGAGTTGAAATCACTCGGTGATTCATTGCACGTCTCAATATCGCTAATGGATAGCAGAAATTTCCTTGTGTATCTAATTCTTCTCTTGCTCAGTCTGCAACAACGGAATAGGCAAATCATCACCAATTATCTTCTAAATTAATTAATCAAAATTAGCAGCTTCAATTAACTGAAACACTAGTAATTAACCACAAAAGCCAGTAAATTACTTCGCAACTTCATTTCTACATTCATCCAACTCCTCGCGTTTATCCTCAATCTCTACTCTCATTTCCAAATTCTAACGAAAAATCTCCGCAGTAATCTAATCACGAACAGCTCTCTCTCTCTCTCTCTCTCTACAAAATGCGCTTTGGTGCAATGTACATGATCAAAACCTAGCGAACACCGTCCCGGTTCCAAAAACGGAGCTCCTCTGTGAAAATTAAAACTTCATCGGCTTATTTGTCACCGGCTCCAAATCTTAAAAAAGAGCTCTAAGAGAAAACGGCGCGCGAGGTCGCCGTATTGCTCTCCGGCTGGTACGAAATACGGAGGTGAAGAATGCTAGGGTTTTCTTCGTATCTATACGCGGGAAGCGTTTTTGAGTTCGTTTGCTTCGATGACAAAAAATGGAACGGGAAATGTAGCAGAGAATGGAGGCAGGCAGCTGTCTCGGGACGGGACCACATGTAAGAGGAAGGAACTTGGTGCGGAGGAGATACATATAATTAAGGGCCGTGATTTGCCATTCCGAAGAAGGCACATCGATTTTCTCTGCCGACTCATCTAAAACATTGATTAATCTTCATCACGTGGGGCCCACAAGGCAATAGATGAATCTCGTCCCTCCATTCTATTCGACAGATGTTTTCGGAAGGATTGGTTCGGCATTACCGATCATTTTCCGACGTATAAATAGGCGCGGGCTGCATGAATCAGAATGCGATTTGCGTTTTTGACTTTGCAAATTTTTTTGGTTTAACCAATAAGCGGTTGCCACGTCATGAAAATGATGTTTTTATGTGTTGTTATTTTCGTTTTCCCGGTTTCGTTACGGCGCGACTTTGTATACGGTTTCCTGAACCGGTCTATTTAAGCACCAAATAGGCAAATAATCTGTACTCAAAGATTATACCGCATATTTTCTCAATCTATTTAACCAAATTATATATATATATATATATATATATATTGCGTAATTTCTTTAAATTTCAATTCAATTGATTGATTTTTCGAACCTTAAGTTGAAAAAATAACGTTTTTTACTTTATTAGATTAGTTTCAAAACTTATAATTTTCTCTCTCATATATATATATATATATATATATATATATATAGTAATTTTACATATTTTTATTAGCCATGTTGCATACACCGCATAAATCAATCGCAATTCTTATCTCATGCATTATGAACTTTTATCTTAGTATGGAATTGTAAGTTTACGATGCAAGCGGTAAGAATTGCGGTTGATTTGTACAGTGTATATAGTATTTTCCTATTCCTATTTATATAATATCAAACATTATATCAAATTATAAATATCACGCTCGCTCTTTCTTTCTACAATCATATAAATTCTCAAGGATAAAAATGAAAGAAGCAAAAACCAAATCAAAAACCATAAAATCATACAAAAAAAAATCAAATCTAACAAAAAAAAAATCTTCCATCCAAACAAATAATAAGTTTTTTAATTGTTCTTCATTAATTTTTATGTATTTTACACTTAAGTGTATTTCATCTTCTTTTCACTAATATATGTAGATAATACTTAAAATTGAACAAAATAATTATTAATTATATTTATAATTTAAAATATTAATTGTTTTATTATTGTAGAGTGCACTCTTAATATTAATAAAATAATTAAATTATAAATATATTAATTATTATATAAATTATTAGGAGAGAGAAAATATGGTAGAGTATAATAAAGAGTATGATAGAAAAATTCATAACTTTTGTTACGAACGGAGAAGAAAATATTTTGATAACAGTGATGTGGAAGGGGGAGAAAATCTATACTATAGTACATTAAAGTAGATGATAAGGACTTTAGAAATGTCATTTACCCTATTTTGGACACTTGGCAATTTGAGGATGATTGAAAAATTTAATTTTTTTTATACAATTAGAAGAGAGTACTAGATTAAAATATAGATGATCTTTAGATTAAGTACTAGATAAATATATATAATTTCTAATATTAATTATCTATACTACATATTTAATACCTTTCACTATGTATATAAACCTATATATATACATTAGATTAATATACTAGACATAACATTAGATTAAAGCTTTCTTCTAATAGGATCGAATTTTGAAAAGTCATTATAATGTCTTTCCAATTTCTCAAAGAATTTTAGAATCTCTCGTGTTCCATTGTAGGTTTGAAGCCACTTACAACTTCCACCCACGGCTCCCCTCCCCCTCCCTTATATTCTATAGTTTTGATACACAATCTTCCTTCATTTTTTAATTTATTATTGTTCATCCATCTTCCCCTCAATTCGATAAATCTTTATCGCATATATTTTTGTTGAGATTGAGCTTAACAAATTTAAAAGTGCATGGACCTTTTTGGATCAGATATACATCAGTTAAGAAGATCTATTATTTATGAAGACAAATTGTTGGATATTTTTCATACTAGAAGGCAACATTATTCTTCATTTGATCGGGTGATTAACATCTCTTTTTTCGTCTTCTTTATTTATTTTTCAGATCTTGCTGTTCTTTTTCTTTTCTTTTCTTTTTTTATTTTTTGCTTTTCAAAATTTATTAGTTACTTGTCATTTTAAAATCTCAAAAACTTTGATCGTTGTTTTTCAAATCTTAATTTTTTTATTTTAGTTTATTTTTAATTTTTAATTAACATTTACCTTCATTGTGAATTTTGGCTACTTTTTTTTTTACTTTAATTCAATTTCGATTTAAAGTTAGTTATAACTTTGTGTTATTTTTTTGAATTCGTATGAAGTGAATGATTTCTTTTTTAATTTTATGTATGGTTTGAGTTTTACTATTGAATTTTTAATACTAATGTACGTAGGATGTCAAACCTCTTTTTTTTCCTTATGAAATACTCATGGTTATGACATGGTTAAAAAAAATTTGTAATGTATTTTTCGTAATTTTTTTCGATTTCTTTTGATCTCAAAGTTTACAAATGATATTTATAATAATCTTATATGGAAGAAGAAATTTGCATAACCACGATCCCACGAGCATTCCTTTGTATTGCTTTCTTCTTGAATTTCTTTTAATTTTGATTTTGAATTTTGCCTTTAATTTTGGTTTTGAATTCATTTTAATTTTTAAACTTTGACATTTCTTTTAATATTGAATATATTTTCATTTTTAACCCAGTTTCATTTACTCTTGATATTTTTTTTTTGAATTTTTTCTATTCGAATTTGATTTTAACTTTGGTTTGATTTTAGATTTATAATTTATCTAAGATTTTTAAAATTAATTAATTCATCATCTTTTATTTTTGATTTATATATAAGTTTTAATTTTATATCATGCAATCAATTAAAAGCCTATAAATGCAGAAATTGAGGACCATAAAATAAATGCTATTGTTCATGTAGTAAATGTTTATGTTTCAGCTACGCAAAATATTATTATTGTTCCAAATTTGATTAGTCTATAATTTAATGCTAAATTTCATACATCAACCAAGTTTACGGAGGATTAAAGTATAATTTAGAAGTAATTACAAAGTGTATAACAGTTAAGTTGACTTCTCACCTACCTTAAGTAACCTATGTTAATAATTATTTCAATTCAGTATTAGCTTTTAAAATGACAATAAAACGTTTAAATTATGAAATGCAAATTTATTTATGGATCATTATGTTACTTGAAAACACATTAAATTTCATAAGGTATAACCTACTCATCCATTTTAAAATGAATGATTGTCTATAGTTAATGCTTTCTTAATGATTGAAATTATTCCATCATTTTCATATGCCTTAGATAAGCTATATTAATTAATAATTGTTTCAAATTAATATTAATTTTTAAACACCAATGAAATATTTAATTTATGAAAAATAATTTTTTATAAACAATTAAATTACTTAAAATAAATAAAAATCTTACAAGGCATAATCTATTCGTTTATTTTTAAAACGAATGATTGCCTAGGGTTAATGCTTTCTCCTATGGCTGGAATTTTTCACCGTGTTCATATTTGAGAAATTTGAGTCAACTTAAATTCCATAACAAATATTAATATTTATTTAAGGAGATATATATTGTACTCATATTTATAACATAATTGGATCTTTACAATATTTATTGCTCTTTTACAAGATGAATTGTATTTTTATCTACTTACGGTGATTAAAATTTTAAATGTAATTCATCTTTTGTAAATGTTAATTTGAAAAAAAATTGACTGATTTTTTATATTTGGGACAATTTGACTCTCCTTATGTATTAAATTTTTCACCTGCGAATGTTACATTTTATATACTACTAAAATGACTATTTTAGATAATGATATATATTAACTAAATTATCAATGATATATTAGTTAATTAAAATAATAAATCATAATTAGTATATAATATTTTGATAATTTTTCTTAACTATTATTATATACGTTACTTAAAAAAATTAAATATTAAAATAATGATTAGCCTCTTATTTATTTATTCTCTAATTCCAAAATAAAAATTTATTTTATTCTAATTTTAATAAAATTTCATTTTTGTTCTTATGAATAATATATAAAAGTATATTTCATAAATAACTTATTATTTGTTATAATGATTACGATGTAACTGTAATTTTTTTTGTAAATATTTTGAATAAACTTTTTTACTTTGAGAGGACATAACTTTAACATCAACCAAGTGTTTTTTAAATTTAATTTTTATTTAAGAAGCTCATGACAGCCCGTGCAGAGCACGGGTTTATGGCTAGTATTGTAGAAGAGAGAAAATTCCAATTACCAAGTCATGGATATTAATGCTCTTACGAACCATAATTTATTTGCTCTAAAAATAATTTAAGCCGATAAAAATAAATATTTCCTTCATAAAAATCGTAATTACATGCTTACTACATTAAACTTATAACTTTCAAATATTTCATATTGTGGATTTCAAGTATATCAATCAAAAGTGCATTTAATAGTAAAATAAAATGCTAAATTACAGTACCACCATCCAAAATAAACGTGAAAAAGCATAATGTATAATTTTAAGAAAATTGGATCAATATAATAAATCAATAAATAGTTTTATAGTATTAAACTCGGTAGAAATAATCAGCCCAATTTTACTTTTCATTTAATTAGTTACAAAATTGGAAGCAATAATTTTTTTCTTTTTATGCTATAAGTTACCATAGAAGGTAAAATACTAGGTAAATATTAGCGAAGAAAATAATGAAAAATAATAGTCATGTGTTTAGATGAAGGAGCTTATTGCGAGATTGTGATAAATAAAAAACCCCTTAAAGTTTTCTTATATAATTTGTATTTTATTTAATATCACACATATTTTAAACCAACCAATCTAATTATAGATATATACACAATTAAACTATAATTAAAAATATATGAGAAAATTTCATTGGAATTTTGGAGCTATTATAAAACACATTATTTTTTTATAATCTATATTATAAAAGAGCGGTTGATATCATATTTAGTTGTTATATCATTTGCTAAACTTTCAAGTGTTCAAACAAATTCCGATAGTTATCAAAAGAAAAAGGGTGGTGTTATTTACCGTCTTAAAATTTCTAAAATCGCCCCAAATTTTAACAAAAATACCCTTATTATTTATCGTTCCAAATTTCGTATTTCGCTCAATTATCATATAATCGCTTTACTACCTAAAATTTAATATTTATACATATAAATTCTTAATCCAGAAACTAGGTACGTATGCACAGCAGTAACTTTTCTCTCTTTAACAATGGCCTTTTTTGCTTAATTATTTCAAGAGCTTAATTTGGCTTTTCATGGTCAAATAGATAGTTACCAAAGTTGATTATTGATATAAAATTTCGCTTTCTACCATTTCTGAAGCCTATAATTCGGTCGCAAAGTAGTATTGAGGATGAAGTTAGTCGGAAGGGTTTGAATGGAGATTTGTGCAAACATGAGATAGTTTTCGAAGAGGAGGAGGATGATGGGGTTTGGGTGGAGTGGTGTGAGATGGAGAAACGGGAGGTTCATAGCGTGTGTGATCGACGATCGAGAAAACGGGTGTTCCGACGATTTGGATATAGAGAGTATTGGGATTTCTAAGGTTCCAATTCCAAGGGAAAAAAAGAAAAGATGAAGAGGGGTATTTAACACATTACGGTCAAACAAAAATCATTTTAAACAGTACGAAATTAAAAATCATCAGTTAAAAATGAACAAAAATTGCAATATATTAATTTTTTAGGTGTACTAATATTAAGATTAAAATATTAAAGTGAATATATAATAATAGGATGGAAATGAAAAATTAGATACCATAAGTAAAAGGATATTTTGGTAAAAATAAAGGGCAATAATAGATATTTTGACGGCGATAAATAGCAACTCAGAAGAAAAAAGAAGAAGAAAGAACAAATTCGATTGGGCCAAGCCCAAGAGGAAATTATGCTTTGAAGGTTCCTCTCTGCTTAGTATTGCTCATGGAGAGAGACCCCAAGTCACTGCTAGGCCCGTTAGTATAACTAACTAGAACAAAATGACCTCAAGCCCATACCAGACCCTGAAACCTAAGCATATAAACATAACCCAATATTTCTAGGGTTTCTCCTTCATTACACAACCAGGAAATCCCTCTTCCTTATCCCTCTTCTCCATTTTCCGGCACCGGCAGCAGCAGCAACCATGGTAAGCTCGTTAATCCTCCGTCACTATCTTCAATGTTTCACAAATTTGCATTAATAGAAAGAGAACGGATTTAACTGATTATTTCACATTCGTCTTCAGATTATCCCAGACAAGAACCGCAAACTCATCTCCAAGTACCTCTTCCAAGGTGGGTACCCCCTTCATCTAATCGTGTATATTTGTTGTATGTATCGATCTGTGTTGTAAGTGATTTATTATTTCTGGTATATACAGAGGGAGTGTGTTTCGCGAAGAAGGACTACAATCTCGCGAAGCATCCCGAAATCGACGTACCGAATTTGCAGGTGATTAAGCTGATGCAGAGCTTTAAGTCAAAGGAATACGTTCGCGAGACATTTGCTTGGATGCATTACTACTGGTACCTCACCAATGACGGAATTGAGTTCCTCAGGACTTACCTTAACCTTCCTTCCGATATCGTGCCAGCTACTTTGAAGAAGTCTGCTAAGCCTCTCGGTCGTCCCATGGGTGGTCCACCAGGGGATCGCCCCCGGTAAACTCTTTACTTTTCTAATTATTAGTTTTTATTTGATTGTTTGCTTGTTATGACTGGTTTGATTGATGTGCTTTGTTGGATTGTTTTCTTTTTTGTAGTGGCCCGCCTAGGTTTGAGGGTGATAGGCCAAGATTTGGCGGTGATAGGGATGGGTACCGCTCTGGCCCTCGCACTGGTGCACCTGGTGAGTTCGGTGGTGCTGAGAAGGGTGGAGCTCCAGCTGATTATCAGCCTGCATTTAGGGTAAATGTTTCTCTTTAGTGAATGATGTTACTGTGATCAATGAAGATATGTTGGTATGCTTGTACTCCTCTATTTTTGTGTCTTTTGAGTACTTCTGTGGTGCATTTTTTTTTTGAAGTTTCTCCGCATTTTATTTTAAGTTTCTGTTTGTCACTCACATAGGTGCATATATATCTAATCATAATTAGCATACAAAGATATACTCGTTTTTTTTTAAGAACAATGAAGAAATTTGGGATTTGAAGAAGTTGTGCAAAATATATGAAATTTGGTTAGATTGATAAAAAATATTTTCATTAGTGATTTTAATTTTTTTTTTGCATGTGTTAATTTTTTGTTATGAACTTCCGATCAGATATGGTGGGAAGATATTTTCCTTCCTTTATCTTTTCGGAATTGGATATCTTGATGTCATATGTCAAGCAAAAAGAGTGTTTGGGATGTAAACAAGTTATAGAGGATTAAACTTTTTTTAATGAGGCATGAGCGAGTTAAGAAACATTTTTTAGGAAGGTCTTTGACATACTCTCATAGAGTCATCTCTAAAGTTATGGTTGTAGATAGGGATGGCAATTTCTCGGAACCCGATCCGAATCCGATGATGCCTCGCCCCGAAAAATCCGATTTTCTCATATTTTTCAAAGATCCGATCGAGTTCGGGGCGGGTTCGGGTTTAGCTTTTGCCCCGCCCCTAACCGCCCCGACTAGTGTTATGTATAATTATTTTTTAAATATATATAGTATACATTGAAAATTGGACATAACAATGAAGTGTAGTGTAGTGGTAAGAGTTTTTATATGTTTCTAATAGGTCACAGGTTCAAACCATGGAGGGGTTAAGTGTTTTTATGTACAGTTTTTTAGACTTTAAGTGCTTAAATTGATAAAAATGTAATTAAAATTAAAAAAAAATAATTTTAAAATTCAAATTTTGAAAAAAAATAGTTTTATGAATATGTCCGGGGCGGGGCGGATTCGGATCTTGGTCATTGCGGGGCGGGGCGGGGAGTAAGATAGTCGGGTCGGGTCCAGTTTTAGAGATACCCGCCCCGTTGCCATCCCTAGTTGTAGATGCTCTTAACGTACATTACGATTAGATTAAATCGTAATATTGTGATACAATTTCATTAGGGAAGTATCATATAATCCACTTCGAACTAAAATATATGTTTCTTATTTAATGACTGAAATGAAACTATAACTTAACAATAAAAAACAAAACATATGAAAAAAGTTCAATCCTTTACGGTTTTATCACGAAATAACACGCCAAACTATACGCATCTCCAACCATAATTTTGAATATTCTATTTGAATATGCGGAGTATATTCCTCAAATCTTAAAGAAATTTTCCTAACAATTACTTGTTCTTTCCCAACACTAATTTGGGTGGATGTATGAAATCAAGTCATCCAATTGGGGCAGCAAGTTATGGATTTTTTTTTAAGCTTTAGGAATATGCCTCTACATATTCTTATTGAGTATCTCTATATTTATGGTTGAAAATGCCCTTAGACAAACATTACGTTTAGATTAAATCGTAAAATGGGGACACAATTTCATTAGAGAAGAATCCTATAATCTACTTTGAACTACAATTCATGTATATTATTTAATGATTGAAATGAAACTATAACTTAACAATAAAAAAACAAGCATATGGAAAAAGTTCAAACATTTACGGTTATAGCAAAATACGTCCAACTAAGGGCATCTCCAACCATAATTTTGGAGATGATTTTATGAGAATATGTCTAGCATATTCCTCAAATCTTTAAGAAAGTTTCCTAACAATTACTTTGCTCATGCCAACTGCAATTTAGGTTGACGTAAGAAATCAAGTCATCCAATTGGGCCATTGGGAGAAGATAAAGGGAGAGAAAATCTCTGCCTATCAATGAAAAGATGACAAGTGGCAAATGATATAATTTTATGTCATTTGAATTTGTAATGTCCATAACTTAGAATTAAAAAACGCAATTCTTTTAAATCACTAATAAAAATATTTTCTCTCCTAATTTTCATTTTATTTTGTACTTGGTCTATAATTTTAAATATAGTAATTATTGTATAAATGACTAGGAGGGAGAAAATATGGTAGGGTATAGTAGAAAGTAGGAGTGAAAAATTCTTGACTTCTGTTATGAATGGGGAAGAAAATGTTTGAAGTTAAGGATATTGATGACAATGATATGAAGAAAGAGGAGATGATGTGGAGGAGAGAGAAATGTCGGGAATAAGGATTGTTGTTGGTGATGCTGTAACCCTTTACTAGAATAATTGTGGGACGATGGCTTTTGCAAGAGCAATTTATCGTCATGCTCTTCTCGTCAACTTTTAAAGAAGTTGGGGGATGTCTATTTATAACTAGAAGTCAATTTAGTTGTTCACAAGAACAATGTCTCCTAGTTGAAGGATTACGGTCCACTTTCCTAACCTTGTTTGAAGAGAAATTATGTGCTCCTCTTATTCTCTGACTTTGTCCCTTGTGTATTGACTTTCATCCTCTTGCCAGCTAACGAAACTGATCTAACTGGAAAACTTATTGTAGCACTAGGTTTTACTATTTAAAGATTATCAATTTGCCAATCACTATTTATACCTGAAGTTCTTATCTCATATATTGTCATTGAATATGCTTCTGTTAAGAGTTGTCCATTGGATAAATGAGGCTTGCATTGATGGGGAATTATTAGGCGACCTTTCATAATGCTACTTCAAGTAATTTACTCTGTACCATTTACGAACCGTGAAACCTGAAACTGGCATTTGCCATTTAAAAATTAAACTCCCCTTTTCTTCAGTTACATGTTATTGTTACTATTCTAATTACTGTAGATTAGATTTTATTCACTTGTTGACTTGAAAATGTGGAACTTGCAGGGATCTGGTGGAAGGCCTGGTTTTGGACGTGGAGGTGGCGGTTTTGGAGGAGCACCACCAAGTTCAAGCTTTTCTTAGATGTGCAATTCCCGAGTTAAAGTTTATTTAGTAAACATTGGAGTGTGATTGGACCTCTTTTTTCAAATTATCGCAAATGCTACATGTTTTAAGTGCTAGATCAGAAATGTGTCATGCAACAGTTTTGTTTCATTTGGTTGTTCGAGCTGCTTATATGATTAAGGATCACTTGTTTTTGCGTCAGTTACGAACACAATTTATTCAGAGTGGGTAGCAGTTGTATGGTTTTCTGATTTCTGACTCATGGTCTCTATTTACCTTGGTGGATAACAATACAACTCTCCCGAGTTCTGAAGAAGATAAAACTCTGATATACTGATGAACATAGATGTGTTGGTGTTACATTTTTTCCCCATGCAAGGTGCTCTCTTTCGGTACTGTATTACTATTGCATTCCATTCGTAGTAGTATGTGGTGCAGGTCGTCAAAAATTTAATGTGTTGGATTGCTTCATAGCTATGTTATTTTTTGAAGTAATTGTCAGTCTCAGGTGCTTTATATTCCATCTGTGTGTGAAAAGTTCTGGGGAAAAAGAAAAAAGAACATATGCAGTGCATGTGGTGAATTTTGCATACATCACAGAATTGAACATAACATGTATTGCAAATTGCCTGGAAAGCTTACATTTAGGGTTAACTGATGTTGAGAGCTGCACCTTTGGCCAAAAGTTCAGTCTTAAAGAATTAGACAAATGGGCCACGTTTAATGTTGATGAAGAAGTTATTGTTCATCTCCCATGAAATATAAGCAGATGTGAAAGAAAAAAAAACTGCTGCGGAGAAGAGGAAACTTCACAATTAAGGCTCAGGTCAGGAAGTTAATTTTTGTCAATTTTTAATAATTTTGTACTACAGATGATTTTTAATCTATTACTGTATCAATTGATTTTTCAAAGTATAAAATGATAGTTATATCCCAGATGGAAACACTAGTTTGTTGCTTCATGATTAATAGGCCTATTAGGCCGTCTTGTCTACTTGCAGGAGTTTGTCTTCTCTCTCTCTCTCTCTCTCTCTCTCTCTCTCTCTCTCTCTCTCTCTCTCTCTCTCTCTCTCTCTCTCTCTCTCTTTGCTTCAGCCTCATTTCAAATTTAAAATCACCGTAGAAAATTTTAGATGCGGGAAAAACAGGAAAATCGAATTGCCCAACCATACTTCAAAAAAAAATTCCAGGGAAAAAAATAGGAAAATCGAAGGAAAAATATAAACTAGTAGTAGATTGGTTTGTCTAATTAAATTGGGTATTAATTTCTAGATGTGAAAATTCTTGTCGACGAAGGTTTGGCTGAACTACCAATTGGAGGGAGAGACGTTCCAGGAGGTGGTGGTGCGACGATCGCTGGCGGTGACCCCAATTCTCTCCGGCAAGAATCAATGAATTAAAAAAAAAAGATGAACCATCAATTGCAACGGATGGAGCGAATCCTGACATCAAGTACTAGAAGACGTCACGTTACTGGTTGACCCGGGAGACGGGGATGAAATTACTAGGATGCCGGAATGGGAAACGAAGATTGTAGAAGAACAGATCAAAT
>JAOWAN010037810.1:0-16338 GCA_028566635.1 Lobelia cardinalis | reverse complement strand
TCTCTCTCTCTCTCTCTCTCTCTCTCTCTCTCTCTCTCTCTCTCTCTCTCTCTCCCTTCCCAACACACACCTACACAAATATATTCTTTATCCCACTCACCCACACACCCACACACCCACACATAAACATATATATTTTTTACTAATCTCAATCTCATCCACCTCTTCCCTTTTACACTTTTCCAACACATTCTCTCACATTTTTCCAATAATTACTATTCATTTGATAAGGATCCCACACCCTTGAATTATATTATAGATACTACCATATACTTACAAAAAAAGGAAATAAAATGAAAATGTTGGAAAACGTGGGATAAAAGACACTCATTGGGTTGGTCACACTTGAAACATAAAAGATTGGGAAGCAATTATTCCATTCAAACCTTATATCTTTGGGGTTGGGTTAACACATTCTTTTGCAATTAATGGACCCAAATTGCCTACTTTCATCCTGAATAACAGTTTTGTTTTCTAATTTAATTAGTTAAATTTGAAATCTTTTAACTTTATAAATTTTTAAATAGTAGGAAAAAGAAAATTTATAATATACGCAGAGAATATTTTTTAAAAGACATACAAAACTATAAACTTTTAAATAATAATAGTGATATTTATACTATAAATGAGCTCAGGCCATAAACAATTCTATGAACAGTAATTCTGATTTTTAATGTTATTCATTGAAAATTTTTAATCTCATTCATTTACTCATCCATTCTAGCAATTCAAGTAAATAAATTACAAATTAATTAAAATCTTTTCATCTAAAAAAATTAATAGAAAGTGGGGTTAAATTTATGTAAAAAATTAATATAAATTTAAAATACAAAATTTTGTTTATCCCGTTACCTAGAACATTGGTGAACACAAAAATTTTTTATTTTTATTTTTTTTGGAGACAATGGCGTACAATAATTTGTTTATTCTTTGGAAATTCCGGACAGGATGATCCATCCAGTGGGAAAAAGAATAGAAAAGTTGGACTTGGAGGCTCAGTGGGGCCCATGGGTCAACCCACATCACAAACCAAACCCATTTTTTTTGGGTGGAATCCGAGTTTGAAAACCTCGGCGTGATTTGCTGCCTAAAGGCTTGGTTTCTCTATTTTTCCCTATTAAAATTATTTAAGGGTCAAAAATCATTTTTTTTTTAAGGAGCGGCTATTTACAAAACACACAAGTGCTAAGTATATTACACCGTTATATATAATACACAAATTTTAAATATTTTACTAACTTTAAAACACTATAATTCCTATATATTATCCTTTCTCAAAATAATAATTATATTCCTATTACACAAATTTAATTTTTTCAAATTATATTTTTCTTTCATCATCATCTTTTTTACTTAGTAAACCCTTGATTCTTTACTTGAATTAATGTGAAACCTTTTCTTTTTGTAGGATAAAACATGCAAATTTATTCCACTCACGGATGAAAATTTCATCATTATGGGCATTACAAATTACTCTCCTCAGTAATATGTACCCATATGAGATCTGCATATTCACATGTAATTTTTAAAATACTGGGATCCCGTTGAAGTGTTTCACAACTGATAGATCTGAAAAAGCCATGCTTGTAGTCAAGATCGCCTTCATGTCAGAGCAACTCAAATGTTCGTGAGTACGATCAAACAAAAAAAGAAAAAGTACCAAGACTCTTGATAAAAACTCATTTTGTGAGAAATACGCTACCCAGGTGAATTGTTATAAGTGGGTTGCACACATCTTTTCGTGTGTTTTGCTGCTTAATTTTATAGTGTCATATCTCAAGGCAATACAATTTACGAGGAGATCAGAAGATTTGGAATCTCAAGTATGAACTAAATTCTTTGTATCGTGGTGTATGAAAAGTTAAAAAAGTATAAAATATTTGTTATTTTTTTATTTAAAAGGGTGTAAAAGACTTTTTAATAACGTTATATTTATTATATAATTTTATGTATTAAACTAAGTATTTGTGTGCTTTGTAAATAACCGTTTCCTTTTTTAAAGATAATTTTTTAGTTTATTACTTGAGTTTTAGTGTGACTTTTTTGTAATTTGCCTTTGGATGGCTTTTTTTATTGACTTGTCAAAAAGACATAAGAGTTCTCTTTACATCACATCTAAAATAATTTTTAAAATTTGATGCTTTACGCACTGAGGGGAGGTGAAATAAATATAAAGATAAATATCAAAAATTAAATTATGAGTCTAGTCATTTCTTGTTAAGAGTGTCATTTAAAAAAAATAAACATAAAAATTATGAATTATTAACATAATTGATCATGTCATATACCGTGTTCATAATCTTTATGTTCATTTTTTTAAAAAGAAAAGTGACATTCTTTGCTCGAAGTGCCTAAACACTTAATATACGAATTAAATAAATGCAATGTTCTTGAAATGATGTGTTAATGTAACACTAAAGTGATATTAACAAAAAAACAAAATTAATATTCACAAAATAGTTAATACAAACCCACTGCAAAATCAATAGAAATTTTAGGACTTTTGGGTAAAAAGCACTAAGAGTGTGTTCGGTAGGTAAGCATATTTTTCGCACTAAATTTGAAAAATGGAAAAAAAAAATCATGTTAATTTCAAAAATACCGATTTTTTTTCTACTCTTTTTACATATTCCTATATTAACATTTATATTTTGTTATACATTATAACAAATCACAACTATCACTATCTCTCTTTCCATCTTTATTATATAATTATTTAAATTTAAAAAATAAATAAGTATGTAAATATTTACCAAAAATAAAATAAAATAAAAATCAACTATCTAAACTCGCCATAAATATTGTTATCTTCATAATTATTTGTCCTACTATAATTATTAGTGCCGTGATTGTCGGAAAGCTACTTTTTTTCTTATTGTTTTTTTTTGTTTTCCTTTACATTTGCTTGAGACTCGAGAGACTTAAATCAGAAAATCGGCCCCATTACCCATTCCACTAACTTGGGCCTATGGCATCAACAGATGGAGTATATTATGACGACAAAGCTCATTGGCCCTAACCTTCCAAATGCACAAAATTTTGTATCTTAATATTGGCCTTTTGGCTTAATTTCCTGAAATAGAGCAAAAGGAAAAGAAACAAGTCATGGTAGCACATTATTAACCAAAACTAGTGTATTTTGTTTGTAAATCCTCATATGCAAATTATTTAATTTGTTTTAATTTAATCAAGGTATCGGGTTTGAGTCTTGAGAATATAGTTATGTTAAATTTTGGTATTGCAGAGCTTTTGTCGCCTCTCTAGTCGTACATTGCTCGAATGAATTAATCGACACCCAATATATATGATGATCGAAAGCAATCGGTGATCAACCCAAAAAAATATCACTTAATTATACTTTTATACTTTTAGGGACCGCGCTCCATACCACAAACTTCACTAATTAAACAACCTAGAGGATTTGCACCCAAATTCACAACGAATGCAACATCCCTACCATCGTATATTGCATCTTATGTAAATTGTAAAGTATATTTAAACGAAATAGATTTCAATATGCTTAATTAGAAACTAATTTTGATAATCAGTAATAGGCAGCAGATTAGTAAGCAAAAACTGATAGTGAAAAGAACGTAAACTTCTTGTTAACATTTTATCAATCATAATTCAACTCTTAATATTGACAATCTACAATTTATAAACTAACCTCTTACTTTTTTTATATATATAAGATTAAGGGGGTTCAAGTAACTGGTTTTCGTAGTTTAGGGGGATAATATAGCCTTTTTTTTGTTTCTAAATAGTATTTGAAGATAAATTCTAATACATTGTAAAAGTTCAGATGGGTCTCCTCTTGTCCGTAAAGAGCTTCGTACCCTGGTAACTGATCATACCTTTAAAGAGGGGTGAGTTATAGTACACGTACGTGGGACTGCCACTTATAAGTGTTCATATGGTCAAATGGTACCGGTTATTCTTTTTACAGTGAAAGGTCGATATTCAATCATAACCTTTACATTTTGATTCAAAAATATTTATTAGTGGAATGCATATTATTTTTAAAAGTCACGTAATAATAATAGTAGGACAAATAATTATGAAGATAACAATATAGCCTTATTCGTTTCTAAATATTTGAAGATAAATTCTAATACACTGTAATCCTCGTCCCTAAAGAGCTTCGTCCCTTGGACCCTGGTAACTGATCATCTATCTTATAATTTAGATCAATCAACTGTTCACCGATTGAACAACTGCAGAAGTATTTTTGGTGAATGAATCTTGGCCAGTAAAATAAAATCTCAAAAGTTAATTTTGCTTCAAATCCATGTCAAATTCAGATCTCCACCATTAATTTCCAGCTCCATTCACCTGTCAGTTTTTCCCACCCAAATTTTAAAATTTTCAATACTCCATATATATCATTTAACTTTCATCTGCATCTTCATCTTCATCCATACCTATACAAAACATACCCACTGCATCACATTGTAATATAGTCCATTGAAAATGGGCGGGAGAAAAAACAATAAAAAATTGTCAAAAATATTGAGTATGCAACAACCAAAAATACAAAAAACTGATGGTGTATTTGGATGGGTGATTTATTGATTTCATTTTTACAATGATTATAATAAAAAGTAAGAGAGATAGAGAGAAAAAGTGTGGAACCAAAGAGAGAGAGAAAAATCAAAAATCAGAAAACCCGGGTGAAAATCACTGAGGAGAACACAACCCAAATGATTTAGAAGGGTTTTCAAAGCGGAAGTAACCCATATCATTAAATACTAAACGTTTTTAGTGGTCAAAAAAATATTGCAGACCTTAAAATTACATAAAAATGTTAGATTATGATCATGCAGATCTATTTTTAAAAAGTGAACCACTAAAAATAGAAATTTTGAAAGTTAGATCTAAAAATATACCATTTTAAAGGTTAGATCTGGAAAAAAATCATTAGGAGAAAAAATAGAAACAAAGACTTTATAAAAACGTTTTTAAAAAGGGAGGAAAAAAAATTGGAAGAGAACAGTAGAGAGAGGGAGGGAGGAAGAGACTATTTAGAGAGCATTTTAAGAAACAGACATGGTGGTGGATCCGATCGTGGGAGGCGCCGGAGGAGGCGTTTAACGAGAGGGGTAAGTGAGGAAGGAGGGAGGATGGGAGGGGGCGGTGCGACAGGACTCGGGAGGAGAGTAGATTAAGAGAGAACGATTGAAGAATGAGATTGATGCAGGATTTTTATGTTTTTATAGTAGGGTAATTCTATTGGATCAACAAATGGGCTGGTTTTGGACAAGTTTTAATTAGGTTGTACAGTATTTGGTCGATAAATAAGCTTTATAATTTACAATGTTGGGTCAATTTAAATGTATTTAATATTTTATTATGATTATTATTAGTATAAACCTTTTATAACTTAAATGATTCAAAATTATGTTTAAAATTAATCACTAAAATAATTTAATTATCATAATTAAAAGTTCAATTAATTTAATATCAAATACTAACTTATTTAGTATTTTTGTATTGTGAACCGTGAATATATCAAATTGAAAGAAAATTATACCACGTATTTGAAAAGGCTTAGCGTCCGATCACAAAGCCTACATATGTTAATATAAACTGATATTATACTATTTATAATATGAATATGAGATGATACGAGTGATATGAATTTATAAATTAAAATATCAAATTACCCTTATGATGTGAAAGGTTTTAATGTGATATAAGAGAGAATGTGATGTGAAAAGTTTAAATATGAAAAGAAATTTGAGGAAAGAGGAGAGAGAATGTGATGTGAAATATTTGAATTGATTTGTAAGTGTAATAATAGAAAAAAGATACACAAGTGATATATGATAGTATTAGCTTCGTGATCTGATCCTTATTTTTTTTTATTTACGATGCCATGTTCATAAATAGTTAAGTGAATCTTATTTCGCATTTAGGATTTACTCATATATAGCGTTTATAATTCATTAACAATTATAAATCATTAATATTTATAATTAAGAAAATTATACCACATATTTGATTTTTTATTTAGATTTTCTTTTTGATTGTTCCAGTGTTGTATTTTGAATTTCTTTTAAATATTTGAATGCTTTATTTTCATTAAATATTTGAATAATTTTATAAATTTATTGAGACTTTTCTGCACCATCCCGAATTTAATCATTGATATTTTTCTGCATCGTGCACGAGCATCTACTAGTTGCCTACATAATACAAGTAATTGCTGGGTTATCCACTAAATCAGGATAAGGATCTAATACCCCCATTTAGGGTATTATTAATACATGGGTACTACATCAGAATTAAATTATGTTAATAATATTTTAATGACAATGCTATCAAACATCATATTATTATTAATTAATAATATTATTAATTGTGGTCTCACTAAATAATAATATTATTAATAATATTACTTTAATAAGGGATATGAAATTAGGGAGTAAAAGTAGTATAATTAATGAGGTCACGAATAATACCTCCCCTACCCAAGTATTAATAATAAGGGTAAATAGGGATATTAGAGCCTAATTCGGCTATACCCTTAATAATACTACTATCTCATATTAATGACCTCTACCAAACGAAAAGAAAAAAACTGACTCCTCCTTGCAGTAGCATTCTCAAAGGAAAGCATGGCACATATACTAAGTAGCAAGCAATGGTCTTAGGAAATCCATAAAGTAAATTGACTCCAAAATCCCCATACCCACAAACCAAAACCATTTGGGTATCCAAAGAAACACAAATGAACAAACAATTAAGGAATTGTGCAACTCCTACAGTAGGCAAACCTGTAGTCAGATCTGTAACTATGCAAAAAGTAAATCATTACTCAAACTCCAGACCTTTGTCTACCCACCCTTGTGAGATAACCAGGGTCCTTGTGAGATAACCAGGACCCTGTGAGATACCCACCCTTGTGAGATAACCAGGGTCCTGTGAGTATCAAACTCTTAAGACTGACATCTTAAATTTGAAAAATCAATATTGCTTGAACAGACTAAAACCCAGAAACAATCATTTAAGATGTTTTGAAGCAAAAAGTCTAAAACTAATCATGTAGTGATTTATTGTTACATCCCGCATGCTTCCAGAAAATGCATTTACATTTTAAAGTTAGGAGATGATTAAACTACTCAAAGTTAGCAAGCAGCTATTTAGGCATTCATTTCTGTTTGTAGACTGCTGATCTTACAGTTCTCCAATACAGTGTATTATCTTGCCTTGCAACTTGTCTAAAGGTTAGTTCCTCCTTCCTTTTATAAGCCATAGATTCTAGCTGGCTTTCGTTAAGATAAATTCATCTCAGATGAACAGGACACAGAAAAATACAAGAGATGTGTGCTCATTCAATAACATCAATATTCAGGCGGCAATTAAACAGATGGTTAATTACATCACCGTGGTAATCAAATGTTACCTTGATATTACCTTGGTCGGGGGAAGGGTCCGATCATGACAATTTCTGGACAGAAACACGAATATTTCAGTGTTAGTACAAACCAGAGGTACTACCAACATAAAAACTCTTACGTGGTGGGTGATCATTTACATGTTCATGCACTTGGGAGGAGAAATTACACTTGTTTACACTGATATATAGCCATCATCTTCCAGTTGATTACTTAGGTGAAACCAATGTTATCAAAGGAAAGTAATCTTGGTATTTAGACTAGAGCAATTGAGTTGCTTTTTCTAGCACAACTTCAAAGGAATTCAAAGGATATTGAGTTCACAGTAAAAAAGACGGTGGATCATAGTAACATAGTACAAATAAAACCACTAATACTAAATTTGACCGCTGTAATTCACCAAGCGTTGATACATTAGTTAACCTGATAAAGAACTTTCACTAAAAATAGGAATAATCTTTCTAAACCAGTAATTAGAACTACTTATCACGAAAATGCAGGTACTAAGTACAGGTACAGCAATAACTCGACAGAGAAAACTAAGTACAGGTACAGCAATGAATCGAATTCAAATGAACTGTAATTTATGATTGAAAAGGAATTAACTACGGAAAAACAGTCCTTAAGCAAAGGAAATAATCTAAGCTAGATCCTCCCTAACTTGAAAAACAAGAAAATTTAAATGAATTCAATTTTTACCAATAATAGTAGCAAGATACAAGAAAAGACAACTAGGATACATTAATATGAAAGTATGAATAACACAAATGGAAAGATAATATTAAATTACCTATGGCCTCCGGTCCTGCGTTCCTTGTATACTTGAACGTGTCCATTATAATAAGTCTGGACTTGTGATTGGCCTGTATAATGGACTTGTGATTGTCCATTATAATATTTTATTTCACTTTTCGCTTTATGTCGTGTTAGGTCTGACCTGACTTCTTTAATCATGCAGCAAGATGTGCTAGAAAGAGGGTTACCTGTTAGAGGTATTAAAGGAGAAGGAAAAAATTGTATTGCAGAGTAGAAAGAGGCTTGCTGAAGCTGAAAGGAAGCTCGTAGCAATTTCAAAAGTGATTTTCCCTTACGATGAAATTTTATGGTTTTTTATATGATTGAAGACCGGTACTGCAAAATACCTTTGCCGGCTAACAATGTGAAGCATAAGTTGGAAGTGGATCGGAACAAACAATTGTCAAAGGAGAACGAACAATTGCTAGAGAAGAACAAAAAATTGTGAGAACAACAAATTGAAAAATGAAGAAAGACACTATTCTACGGGCTAGAACGAAGCTTGATATCGCTAAGCAGAAGTTCAAATTTGTTTCAGAAGTAATTTTCACCTACTATGAACTTCTATAACTTTTTGGATGTAAACTGCTACTGATGAGAACAAACGATTGGAAAAAGCGTTGGTTGTGTGTAAACGAAAACAGATATTTGATGTCTCGGGTACGTGTTAACTAGGGATGAAATTTTATGTGTTAGTATTAATTCATTATAATAATTCTTCATTTTGTATATTTTGAATAGGGTTACTCCTCACTCATCAAGTTTAGAGATAGAACCAAAGATAGAACCCTTAAGACATCAAAGTTCGAAGATTCTGAAGCAGATCGTCATTGTTTATGACTTCCTGCAACGCGAGGATAACCGCCATAAAAGTGGGAGGGAAGGGTATTCGAACGAAGTGGATTGTGATAGTGCTTTCGATTCTTGTATGCGTCTTAGCATTGACCAATTGTATGCTGTTTATAATAAGTGTCGTACGGCGTGAGATAAGGCCAAAAGGATTTAGGGCTGGCTTCAATATTTGAGGGAGTTTGTGTAGTGGTTCAGTTTCTAATAGTTTGGATTAGTGTCGATACAATATTCTATAGGATGTGCCATAGTCAATCTTTTACCGATCCACTTTGGATCTCCTTAGCGTCACTGTGTCTAGGTTATGTAGTCAATATCTTCAAAACATACCAACCACACGTCCAGTGACACTAAGGAGATCCAAAGTGGATCGGTAAAAGACCGACTATGACACATCTTATAGAATATTATACTGACACTAATCCAAACTATTAGAAACTGAACCACTACACAAACTCCCTCAAATATTGAAGCCAGGCCTAAATCCTTTTGGCCGTATCTCACACCGTACCACCCTTGTTATAAACAACACCCAATTGGTCAATGCCTAGACGCACACAAGAATCGAAAGCACTATCACAATCCACTTCGTTCGAATACCCTTCCCTCCCACTTTTATGGCGGTTATCCTCGCGTTGCAAGAAGTCATAAACAATTGAAACCAGACGATCTGCTTCAGAATCTTCCAACTTTGATGTCTTAAAGGGTTCTATCTCTGGTTCTATCTCTTCTATCTCGAGTTCTATCTCTAAACTTGATGAGTGTGGAGCCTGTTCAAAATATACAAAATGAAGAATTATTATAATGAATTAATACTAACACATAAAATTTCATCCCTAGTTGCTCTAACACGTACCCGAGACATCAAATATCTGTTTTCGTTTACACACACAACCAACGCTTTTTCCAATCGTTTGATCTCATCAGTAGCAGTTTTACATCCAAAAAGTTATAGAAGTTCATTGTAGGTGAAAATTACTTCTAAAACAAATTTGAACTTCTGCTTAGCGATATCAAGCTTCGTTCTAGCCCGTAGAATAGTGTCTTTCTTCCCATTTTTCAATTGGTTGTTCTCACAATTTTTTGTTCTTCTCTAGCAATTGTTCGTTCTCCTTTGACAATTATTTGCTCTGATCCACTTCCAACTTATGCTTCACATTGTTAGCCTGCAAAGTATTTTGCAGTACCGGTCTTCAATCATATAAAAAACCATAAAATTTCATCGTAAGGGAAAATCACTTTTGAAATTGCTACGAGCTTCCTTTCAGCTTCAGCAAGCCTCTTTCTACTCTGCAATACAATTTTTTCCTTCTCCTTTAATACCTCTAACAGGTAACCCTCTTTCTAGCACATCTTAAAGAAGTCAGGTCAGACCTAACACGACATAAAGCGAAAAGTGAAATAAAATTAGACATAAATGTGTATGTAATTCACCTCTTCTCGCAAATGATTAATCAATGTATCTGCACAAAAATAAGGTAATGAAATGGAAACCCTTGTCAACTTTAGATGGATAGTTGTGCAATTAATATCTCAAATGAAATACATGTCTAAAAAATAAAATGAAGTGGATCAGAACTTGTAAATTATTGTGCAAATGTAAAACTAATCATTTTGTTAAGATCAACTATACATTCTTAGTGTTTGCCGCTTTGATAAGTGCGTTTGCACCACCTTCATCAAACTGTGCAGATGTCTGATGATATAGTGGATCCACCGCAAATGCAGCTAAAAAATGAACAAATTTCTTAAAGACCTAATAGTTAAAACTAGCTGATCGAAATAAAAAAGTACAGCATCAGTCATACCATTAAACTTCTTCACATTAATAACCTCGAATGATGATTCTAACGTTGAGATGGGTAATATCTGCGAATATTCAACTATATTAGTTCATCTAGGCTACGATATTGAACATTTTAATTTTTCTAAGTTATATTCCAGACATAAGAATATGTCCACCAAAAGTAACACACATTCGAACTAAAAAGATGAAAATACAAATGCACACCCACAAATAGAGCGGAAACCGCACCGCAGGTAAAAACATTCAGGATGGTGACTATCCTCCTAGTCCCCTATTTAAAAAAACATTCTTTCTGTGATAAGGAGATGCGTTGTCCGAGCATACTGCTATGTGTACAGCATGCATCACCTCCGTTGACGTAAAGTTTTGCATGCCTCATTCACTTATTGGAAATAAATCCTTTACTTGAAAGACTAAGAGTTAATTTTTTTAAACATGAATCTTTGAGTGAAAGTAATGTATCCCAAAATTGAAAGCATGACTCAATGGGGTAAGGGGGTGCCGTCGGGAGTTGCTACTTATAAGAAAATAAAATCAGACCACTAACATCGAAACAAAAATCCAAGCACTGAACTATCCTAATCCCATGCATGCTAACCAAAAATTTGGGGGAACTAGATAAAGGCATGAAACAAATTTTCTTATTATAGCTCAAAGAAAACACATTCCAAACAACTAGAGACTGATTCTTCATATTAGAGGAAAACAATGTGTATTCACGGATTAAAAAAAATCAAACTGACTACATTATACAACATTGTGCAAGTGTTAGCACATAACATAAGTGAACATGTTTCTCAAGTCTCATGAGAAAATGAAAGCAGTTGTTATGTCAAGTGAAAAAGGGAAAACAATAAATTAGGAAATCCAAGTTAATAAATAATGTTGGGGATTTATTGTGCCTTTAATAAGTTGTGAATAATCAAAAGAAAAACAAAAGGAATAAATCAGACATTGCAACAAAAACCCTCCTGTTATTTACTTTTTTTTTTCCCTTGGTTTATTCACATATCCTTCCAACTTCCTTTTAAGTGCAATTTTTCCCATTATTTTCCATTATACCAATTTCTAACTTAGAAAATCCAGGGATATAAAACAAAGACAAAACTCCATCAAAAATCACCAGTGGCTCCATCAGTTTTGGACTTCCTGAAACGTTTAAGTCCCATTTTTTCAGGGATAAAAGGGTCCATCTATGTAAAATTATAATTATAAAGTACGAGGATATGTTATGAAACTCTTAAGAAAATAAAGATTATTTTTATAAATGTTATCTATTTCTATATTATAGATATGAAAAATATTTATGCCTTTTAAAAAATCAATTTAATATAAAATAATTCTGAACTGTAAAAATTTAATCTCAACATAAATGATCGCATATAAATATTTAAAAAATAAATATATTTAATTTAAAAGCATTTATTCTCAATTAAATATTTAAAAAACATAATACATTAAATTATTAACAGAAGTAATTAAATAAAATATTTAAATATTTAATCTAGAATAAAAATTTTTTAAAAATAAAATCTAAATATTTTAAAATAAAATAACTAATTGAGGATAAACATAAATCATTAAATTATTAAATTTGTATAAATCTTCATTATTACATCACTAAAATTAGGAATGGCAATTTCTCGGAACCCGATCCGAATCCGATGATGCCCCGCCCCGAAAAATCCAATTTTCTCATATTTTTAAAGACCCGATCGGGTTCGGGTTTAGCTTCCACCCCGCCCCGCCCCGCCCCGCCCCGACTAGTGTTATGTATAATTGTTTTCTAAATAAAAGAGTTCTGATATGTTTCTAATAGGTTATAGGTTCAAACCATGGAGGGGTTGTTTTCTATTTACAATTTTAGACTTTGAGGGCTTAAATTGATATAGAAATGTAATTAAAATTTTAAAAAAATAATTTTAAAATTCAAATTTTGAAAAAAAAAATATTATTAATATGTCCGGAGCGGGACGGGGCGGATCCGGGTCTTGGTAATTGCGGGGCGGGGCGGGGCGGGGCGGGAAGTAAGAAAGTCGGATCGGGTCCGGTTTTGAAGATACCCGCCCCGTTGCCATCCCTAACTAAAATCCCCAACATTAAAGTATTTTTTGATTTTTTATAAAACATACCAGTAATTTTCATGGTATTACTCCAAGGCTTTGATTAGCGGTTCATACGGGAATAAAACATAGCAAAATCTTTATCTAGAGTTAAGTAATAGTCCGGGAAGAACCATAGTTACTCGAATGTCATCCAGATAAGTGTAATCAAACTACAACGAATCAAAAGCATTACAAACTTAACGATCACAATAGACGCATTCACACGAGCACACACACACACACACTCAATCCACAGACTACAACCACATTATCAAAGCTAGTTTATGAACACACAACGAATTAGATGGAGAAACTAAATAAAAATTGAGGCTTTGATATTACCGCTTCGAGAGCTGGGATAAGCTGGCCTTGAGCGATGTAATGGCGAGCGAATGTCGGATGTTGTCTGACCACGTCGGAGAAGTAGTATGGGATTCTGAATCCATCGGAGAGAGAGAGAGAGGGAGAGAGAGAGATTTGGGGCAATGTCGACACCGTGCATGGGATTTCAGCTGCCCAACCTTTAGGCATCCACAACGAGAGCTGAGGAGAGGATGAGCAACAGTACCAGCCTCTCCTCTCCCAGGCTGAACCGTTGTAGGGCTGTGTTTTTGGGAAAGCCTGAAGGGGAGGATGGCCAAACTCAGCCTCAACTTCAGCCTCTGATCTCTTTCAATGACCAATGAGAGGCTGCCACATATTACACCATTTTACAATTTAACAAATTTTTTTCCATCAATTGAAGAAATTTTCAACGGTAAGAAATTTGAATTGCCAATTGAAATAAAACATAGAAAAAAATGACTCATGAAAATTTCTGAAGAGATACAACCAAGGAGGAACAATCACGGGTAAACAATCCGTGAAACAAACAATAGGATTTTTACTGAAATGCATAAATAAAAACTCCAAAAACTGATTCTTGAAGAAAAAAAATTAAGAAGAAGAAAGAGAAGAAGAAGATGAGAGAGAGAGAGACTCCGACCGGCGGAAATGAACCGCCGTCACCCACCATTCCTCCCCTCCTCCTCAGCCGCTTCTGGACGGTATCCCTCTACTCCTCTTTCTTGGTCAAAGTCGAGCAATTGACAACAAATTCGACGCAATCACTCGTGTAATTTACCAGATCCGGCAGAGGATATGTGCGATGGAGAGAGAGAGAGAGAGAGAGGGGGGGGGGGGAGGACACATCGGTTTGTAATAGACCGCTCTGAATTTCCCAACTGTGTGAGAGGAGAAAGAGATGGGACGGAAAGGAGTGGGGAGGCAAATCGTTGAGGGAGAGGTTGGTGAGACGTTAAAGAGAGAGGGTTTGTTTATGGCTTAAAAAAAACAAAAAAAGAGAGGGTTTGTTTATCTCTGGGGAAGGGAAGTTTCTGGAATTGCCAAGAGAGAGGGATTGGGTTGGGCTTTTCTTTCCTCCTTCAACGGTTCATTTTTTGCCCGTTGCTCTTTTAACGGTCCATTTTCTTTTCATCCTATAAATTGAACATTTGATGAATGAAAATGCATGATAATTTATAAACGTTAAATTAATAAAGCTACTTAATTATTTTTATTTATTTATTTATATCTTTAAAATAAATAATCATATATATAAATATGGATTCAAAATCATATAAATAATTAACGAAAATGAAGTTGATTTAATAAAAGTTAATGAAAAGCTGATGTGGCAAAGTCTGAGAGAAGCTGACGAATGAGATTGTTTTTCTGAAAATGTTAAAAGAATGTATGAGAGAAGCTGAGATAATAAAAAATTGATGTGGCACAGTCTGAAAGAGTTTAAAAAATTGTAAAAGTTGAGATGGGTCTCCTCTTGTCCCTAAAGAGCTTCGTCCCTTGGATCCTGGTAACTGATCATACCTTTTAAGAGGGGTAAGTTATAGTACATGTACATGTACGTGGGACTGCCACTTATAAGTGTTCATATGGTCAAATGGTACCGGTTATTCTGTTCACAGTGAAAGGTCGATATTCAATCATAATTTTTACATTTTGATTCAAAAATATTTATTAGTGAAATATATATTATTTTTAAAAGTCACGTAAAAGTCATGTAATAGAAGATAAGACACCACCATTATTAGTAGGACAAAAAATTCGAGCTCATGTTAGAATGTATGATTTTGTATTATATAGATTTACGGATAAGTTCTAGGAACAGTCCAATTGTGCTAATTCTCTCATCTGAGTTGAATTTCTACAAAATGAGATATGCGAAAGGCCAGCCTCCTCTTCGGACGTGTCCTTGCTCGATCATAGATCGGATACTTCCAATACCGAAAGCCATGGTGTTTCGATCCCTCCTCACTTAGCCTGTCAATATGGGTTAAATGAGTTGAAATGTGTTGACTTTTAATAATTAACGGGTTATAATGGGTTCAACCTATTATAACCCATTTAATTAATCGATCAACTCAATTATATAATAAAGGATTAACTATAAAAAAGGGATGCGTACTATCACTTTGACTCAAAAAAAAGTATCGTACTATTTTCATTTCAAAAAAAGGTTGCGTACTATTATTAATTCATCAAAAAAGGGATGTGTACTATCATTAATTCATTAATTTAAACCTCATTCGACCCAATTTCCTCCCATTTAAAGAAGATATGAGTTGTTTAATATCCAAGAGAGTTGGATCAGATGAGGTTTAAATTGATTCTTGAATCGAATGAGGTTTAAATTGATGAATTAATAATAGTACGCATCCCTTTTATAAGGAAAAAATAGTATGATGCCCTTTTTTGAGCTAAAAGAATAGTATGCTACCCTTTTTTATAGTTAACCCAAAAGAAAAATATAAAATTGAAGCTTGAAACACAAAAGAACGTAAAATACCTGAACTTGAAGCCTCAATATGTTCCATGCGTCGCCGCTGTTGTTCGAAATCGCTGCCACCGCAAATCCCTAAAACACTGTTTCGCGGCCGCCGCTGCTTATATTCGTCGACGAACAAGAGAAAACTTATGTTTCTGTTCGCTGCCGCCGCAAATCCCTAAAACACAATAATAGACGGAGAAGAAGATCTGGAGAGGAGGAACTTTGAAGAAGGCGGGAGAAGAGGAGAGAAAACGAGTTGTGTCTGATCGCTCAAATGGAGGAAAAAGAAAGAGAAAACCTAAATTATATACCTTCAATTCAAAAAGACACAATTGCCCTCACTAATTAGGTTATTAACTAATTAGCCACCGAATTTAGAAACTAATTGATTTAATCTCAGCCCTATAATTAATCTAATCTAATGATTTATAATGGTTCCTATAGTTCCTATATAGGATTGGTTCTCATTTGAGCACCTTCCTAAACAAATATGTATCATATATAGCTTATATATTAAGTCAATCTCTTTTATGAAAATAATTAATTTATAATTTAAAA
>JAOWAN010037790.1:0-16341 GCA_028566635.1 Lobelia cardinalis | reverse complement strand
AGGAGGGGGTATGAAAATCATTCAAATTTCCCAAATTCTCAATCTCTCTCACAGTACTCTGCTCTTCTCTCTCTCTCTCTCTCTCTCTCTCTCTCTCTCTCTCTCTCTCTCTCTCTCTCTCTCTCTCTCTCTCCTCTGAATTTATCTATATCGGGAGCAGGGATACTGAAATTAAAAATTGTTAACATGGGTGTCACTGAAACTATTCCCTAGATTCAGTGGTGAGTGGCACCCACAGAGAGCTGTACTGTATATTCAGTAAATTAATTCCACTAGTTTCTATGTATGGACTTGATTTTTACTGTTGTTTCCATATGGACTATCTTTGCTTTTAACCATGCAAATGCATTATTTTTTTGTTGGGTGGATCTAAAAATCTGATCTTTTTGCTCTTATAGCTCTTCTGCCAATCTCAAAACTATCTTTGGGCTTCAAGGCTTTATTCTCTGCATCATTTGCTTTTCACCCTCCTGCCTAATCAGTACCAATAGTAGTCTAGCTTTATATGTTGCATAGCCTCTGTCTAGATTGCCTTTTAGGCTAGTTAGTGGGTTCACAGTTTCTTTTGAGGTTACATCAACTCTGCATTAAGAATCTTAGTACTGGGTTTTGCTCTTCACTTTTTTGGCTTGCCATCTCTCTGGGTGCTTTTCTCAAATGAATTCAGTGCAATTATATGAATTTTTTTTTCTTTTTTTTGGTTACAAAATCCTTGTGGATGCTGCATATATAGTGCTGTCTAGTTTTCCTTTCCATTCCATAAAGCATTAGTTACCAGCATCTGAGGTTCTTGTTGTTGCTGTTGGTCTATTTTGTCTCTTTGAAGATCTGTTTTGAGCATAGCTAGTTGTCATAGTAGCAGTACTCTGCATAAAGATCTGGCCAGCTTTCATTGTATTTCTGGGCTTTTTACATTGTAACTGTGGTTGGCATTAGATAATTTTCTTGGAACATTAGGCTAAAGGGTATCTCATCAGTTGGAATTTACCTACATCTCTTGTGTGTGCATTTTGTGTGTGAGAAAATATAGGGAGAGAAAGTGGGAGGGTATAGTGGGAATGAGATCCATAGAGGATAAGGGGGTTTTGAATCATGTGCCTCCACAGGAGATTTCAAGTGGTGGTCCTAATATACATTTTGAGTTTCACAAAGGCAATGGAACAAATCGTGCTTCCCATCATCGAACAGCGTTGGGCAAACCGACCCCATCGAAATGGGACGATGCTCAAAAGTGGCTTGTCAATTTGTCAAGAGGAGGAGGTGGAGAGAGAAACCACTCCAAAACCGATCAGCCGAGAAATTCAAATGCCGATGACAGGAGGCTGATTGCACCGGTACCCAAGAAGGAATACTCGAGCAGTGAGGATGAAGAAGGACATGGAATCATGATTCCGTACGGAGAAGAGACGAAGAATGTTGACTGTGTTGTTGATCATTCAGTTTGGAGAGTAAATCCGCCTTCTGCTGCAAATTCAACGTCGATTGTCAGATCGATATGTGTGAGGGACATGGGGACCGAGATGACCCCAATTGCAAGCCAAGAGCCTTCACGAACAACCACACCCATCAGAAATACAACTCCGGCTGCACGAAGCCCGATTTCATCTGGATCGACGACTCCTGTAAGGTGTCAAAATGGAGTGGTACTGCAGCAGCCTCTTGAGAGTGCTGATAGCAGCAGGGGTGAGCCTGGCAGGGCCATGGGATCTGCCGCACGGTTCAGTAGGGAGAGAGATCAGGAATCCAATGCTAGCAATGTAGCCGAAAACAAGAGTTCGGACCCTGTTGTTGCGAAGCCGAACCCTCTGGAAACCCGAGCTATGGCTTGGGATGAGGCAGAACGTGCCAAATACATGGCAAGGTAATATTTATCAGCTGCCTAAGTACTCAGGTTCAAGAATCACAATGTTCACTTTATCTTATTGTAATTTGAGAAGCTTTGAAGTGTCAGCTTATGCAAAATGTTCTCTTTTATCTTATTGTATATGCTAAAGATTGTTCTTAATTTTGAGTGGCTGCAGGTACAAGCGCGAAGAGGTGAAGATACAGGCTTGGGAAAATCATGAGAAGAGGAAAGCTGAAATGGAAATGAAAAGAATGGAGGTATATACTTCCTGTACTGATGATAATAATGTAGCTCTCTCTCTCTCTCTCTCTCTCTCTCTCTCTCTCTCTCTCTCTCTCTCTCTCTCTCTCTCTCTCTCTCTCTCTCTCGGTTTACGGTTACTTAGAGATCAGCGAGCGGAGAAACGATGATTTGGGTGGTGCAACTTTTGGTGTCAAATTGTCTTTGGATTCATGAACATTTGGTTAAAAGACTTTTGGTACTTGAAATCTGAAATTTTTGGGTGACTGAACAAGATCTCTATCTATTCTCTCATGTATTATCCCGATCCAGGTGATGGATGCTGTGTTAATTATGTCTGAATTGTAGTAGTTTGCAATTCATGCTTTTTATTAATTTGCAGGCGAAGGCTGATAGACTGAAATCTCGAGCACAGGAGAAGTTCACGAACAAAGTTGCTTCGACTAGGAGAATAGCAGAGGAGAAGCGCGCAAAGGCTGAAGCCCACCTGAATGAGAAAGCTGTGAGGACTTCTGAAAGAGCAGATTACATACGGAGGACAGGCCACCTTCCTTCCTCCTTCTCTATTAAGTTGCCTTCATTCTGCTGGTAGCTACCTACCTACCTACCTACCTTCTAATTCTCTCTCTCTCTCTCTCTCTCTCTCTCTCTCTCTCTCTCTCTCTCTCTCTCTCTCTCTCTCTCTCTCTCTCTCATGCGCATGTTATAAACCCATTTTATGGAATTATATTTTGTTAGCTTTTTCAATTATATCAAGGAAATTGAAATTTGAATAAACTCTTGAAAAATCATTTCGATTATTCAGTTTTCTTCTTTATTTTTCACATTGAACTCGCAATTTTTCTCCCTATCCCGCTCTTGCTTTGTCACTTCGATTATCACACATTCAAATCAAAAATCACAAAACTAGGTACACCAAAAAATACAATCCACAATGAACCTTAAGTTTGTGAATTTGTCTTAAAACATGTTAATGGGTTAGTAGCTTACGAATCCAGAGTCAGGTTTATTCCTGGGCTTCGATATTCTGGGAGATTGCAAGGGAAGTATACTCTGCCTCTACTAGCAGCTCAGATAAACCCAAATTAAGAACCGTGCACAATGACCTTGGTCGAATGAGGATTCCATTCAAGTATACACGGTCATAAGTAATAAGAGTATCAAAGTTGTTGATCTCACATAGTAGTAATGGTTGCTTCTCAAAGTACCGAATTGATTTGTGGCGCTAATATTCAAGTAAATGGAAATATTGCTCCCTTATTCTCAAGTAAAGGTAGCTCGTTTATAATTCCATCAAGCAGCTATAGATTCAGGAAGTTGTAAAACCTTTGCCCTTCATTCAGATATTGGCATTTCATTTATGGCTGAATGTTGTTATTATCTTGTAAACACAGCAATTATGACACCCAAGGCCAAGGAGGTTGTGAATCGAAGTCTACCTCCGCTGCTCAGGTTAATACTTGAGACCAGCACTTAAACCACAACTGTTTCCAGCTCCATATTAGCATACTTGTATGCTGAGATGAAAGGAAACAAAGCTAACTGAAGTTCTTTCAGGGGGAGCAGGAGTACTGCTGCCATATGATTATGATTGCTTCTGCATTCTTCTCAACCCTGGATACCTGCTAATTCATCTTCCTAAGTGTGTTCACGTACGTATAGCTGGAGAATGATAAAAAAAGCTTCCGGAACCTGTACATGGAAAATAAATACAGGTTGGCTGACCAAATAACAATTGCAAACTTGATAATTGGGACGTTCTAGATTTGAGTGGGTGGAGGATTAAAACACCAGACAGAAGTGTGGTTCTTCAATCACTTTTACCATTTTTGCTGAACCCAGTTTGCAGTAAACGAAATGAGATAATTCACTTGGATTGTTGCATAGATAGTTAGCCCCAAGACTGGGTTGCAAGGCCAAATTGAGTTGTGAGTCGAGCGTATAGCACAAAAATCGGGCCAGCACAGGGAATAAATGCATCATGCAGGAAGCTGGTGAATGATTTAGTGAAAATAATGATTGAAACTGGACCTCATTGTTCCTTTGCTGTTTACTAATAAAATGCACAAGCATGAGGGTACGTACCAAACCCACTGGCTTTGGTGCTGTGACATTGCAATATAGCTTTTACGGAGATGCTCATTTAACAAGCAATGTGACTGGCCGTTTGGATTATGCAAGATGGACAACCATATATCAGCTGGTCCACTATACTTCCGTAGTATGTTAGTACTGACCTGGGCATAATGAAATTGAAAAGGAACAATTTCAGCATTTGGAGGTCAAAAAAAATTTGAAAAAATTTAAACAGCTTGAACTCAAATGTGCTAATCAGATTCTATGCATATTTTGTTGGATATGTAATTCAAATGTCAAAACTTTCCTCAAACTCATTCATTTAACAATTGCTTTCCTTGTCCGCTCGTTTGGGACAGGACAAACATGTGAACATGATTCAAGACAAAAATGAAATAGATAACTGAGAAGAGTTGGCCAGAGCCATCAGGTTTTAATTTGATCACATCACATGTGCATTAAAAGATTATATATAATAGTAAAACTGCTGGAATATAGACGGGCTGGCAAAGAATACTTACAAGCTCCCAAGCTTCAATTTGTTTTCCAAAAGTATTCTTCAAAAAATTTCTGCATACAAGAATATATAATTAAAAAATTTAGTACATAAAAATACTTGTGAACAGTTATTACATAGGCTGACTACATAAGCATGAAACTGTTAGAACCCACTAGGGGTGTAAGTCCAAACCGCTTAAACCGACAACTGAATCGAATGGTTTCGGCCAACAACGGTTCAGCAGGTTCGGTTCGGTTTGCGGTTTTGACACCTCAAACCAAAACGAACCGGTATGTAATGTATATATATTTTCATATTACCTATATTTTAATATTTTCTATATTTTTATATATACCCCTTTTAATTATATATATAATAGAATAATAATTATATTCTAACTAAACTTAATTGTATTATGATAAACTTATAAATTTTATAATTTTTAAGTTGTATTGTGCTAAATATTATGTAAACAAATAACATAATTGCATTATTTTTCAATTTTTATTATGATCATATGCTATTAATATTAAAAATAATTTATTTAAATTTTTTGTTATAAATCTTATGTTGTATTTAGTTTTTTTTTTGGCAAAATTACAAAAAAATATTAAACCAATAAACCGAACCGAACCGTTGCACCCCTAGAACCCACGGTGGCCTCTAAATGAGCCGGGTTTTCGCGGGCTCGAGCCGGTCCTCATACCGCTGAGCTCGCCTCAACTCATAGCTGGATCATGAGACACTCGCGGGTCTTAGTGAGTTTTCGCGAACCAAGGCATTTAGCGGGCTTTAACAGTTCTTGGTGGGCTTGGGAAGCTTTCACGAGCCTTGGCGAGTCTAGACCAACAGAGAAATGGACATTTTTAATGATTAGTTTATATTCATGTGTTCTCTATTCTAGTACTACGTGTTTTGCAAGTTTTATTTTGTGTTCGAGACTTTGAGTCAATGTTAATTCAGTCTTTTAAGTTATTATGTGTTGGCTTGGCCTATAGGCCTAGTCTTTTTAAGTTATTATTTTTTTGTTGTTGGATGTCCTGGATTGAAATTTGGCCCAGATAATGGAGAGTCAAGTTGGGCCTAATTGAGTTGAGCTCTTAACAAGCTGGTTCGCGAGCCTTGCGACTCGAGTCGAACGAAATATGATGGGCCTGAAAATGGTGTTCGACTCGGCTCCTGAAAGCATTGTGAGTCGAGTCGGGCTCAAACGGATCGAACCGGGTCGAGCCGACAAGGTGGCCCGACTCATTTAAGTCTTTGGAGCTATTGATTTATTACATAAAGGGATGTAATCAAGACAATGGTCATAACATTGTAATCAATCCAGACAGAATGATAACAGTAGTATATATAATACTTGAAATTTTTAATAAAATAATAATGATAAAATAAAAAAATTAAGAATTTAATATAAATATTTAATTAACTCCCTTTGATCGAGTCTAATTCATGTGAGATAATTGTGTTAAAAAGAATTTAAAAGTCCTTAAAATTCTATCACATCAGACTTGTGGTTGCTTTTTGTGAGGGAGAGTATGGGAGAGAAAAGAAAAAAATAAGGGGGAAATGGAGTGATGTTGGCTGTCAATAGGTTTTTTGTGTGTGGTTCGGCGATGGTGTGTGTGTGTGTGTGTGTGTATGTGTGAATTTTAGTTGGGAGGAAAAAATGTAAAAGAATTATAGTGAGAGTTTCAATCAACTTGACTTGGGTATGAAATTTAATATAGTGATTATATACTTAAGATGTTAGATTGACCTTTAATTCTAAATAAATGTACTATTGCAGTAACTAGGTCGAATGATCAATCTGAATGGGAGGAAGTATCATTCTTTAGACTATTGTGTGTCGACATCGAGGTAAGTGGTTATAAACAAGATGCCTTCATTTTACAAATTCGATTTTGTTTTCAAATGAGCTATTATTTATTGTACCAAGGGATCAAACATGTCTTTTTTCGATTGTTTCATTTAGTTAATTGGAAGATTATCGATTTGTTCTCTATAGAAAGTAATTGGCTTGTTTTCTTTGATTAGAATTTTCTTTACTTGTTTTGGTACAAGCGTAAAAGTGAAAGTGGTCCCGTTAGTGAGGATTAATACGCTAACTAGGGGTGTAAGTCCAAACCGCCCAAACCGACGACCAAATCGAACCGATGAGTTTGGTTTGGTTTCGATGAACGACGGTTCGATTACGGTTCAAAAAATTTCCAAACTGCATGGTTCGGTTCGGTTTGTGGTTTCGACACCTCAAACCAAACCGATATCTAATGTATATGTATATTTTCATATAACCCCCTCATATTTTTTTATATATTTATATATACCCCTTTTAATTTTATATATAAAATAGAATAATAATTATATTTTAATTTAAACTTAATTGTATTATGATGAACTTATAAATTTTATAATTTTTAAGTTGTATTGCGCTAAATATTATGTAAATAAACAACATAATTGCGTAGTTTTTCAATTTTTATTATGATCATATGCTATTAATGTTAAAAATATTTTTTTTTGTTTTTTGTTATAAATTTAAGTTATATTTAGTTTTTTTTTTTTTTTGCAAAATTACAAGATTTTTTCTAAATCGATAAACCAAACCGAACCGAACCGCGGTTTGTCGGTTCAGTTTGTGAGTTTCACGGTTCGGTTTAGGTTTGAAATTTTTCAAACCGCTAGGATGCGGTTCGACTTGCGGTTTATACCCCAAACCGAACCGTTGCACCCCTAACGCTAACGATAGTTGTCCCGCTAGTATGGATTAATATGCTAGCAAATAGTGGCCCCACCAAACAGGGATAATACGTTGGCCATACTCAGCTTGTATCATAATTTAACTGATTTTAAGCGATCGTTTTATTGTTTCAGAAATTGTTCTTTATGTGATATCCTAATGTTTTAAAATGTTTGACTGATTTTAAATGGATTTTTGTAAATGGTCGTGCATGTCCATTCTTGATCTCATTCCGATCATTTGTGTGTATTATTACTTGTTGGGCTTCGCAGCTCGTCCCTTATTATCACTTCAGGTATCTGATTGAAACTGGGAACAATGCAGTTGAAGCGTAGTGGTTAGAAATCTGATGACATTGTTACAAAGTTGGATCGTTATATTTATTTATGGTTTAGTATAGTCGCTCTAGATATTTCGGTTGATCAAATTGTAATAAGTATTTCGGCATTCGAATTTGGAGAATGATGGCATTGAACGATTTTATTTAGTATTTTGGATTATTGAATTTATCTTAGTGCTCTGTGCAATGGGTTGGTTTAGTTTACCTTCCCAAATTCTTTATGGTCGAATTTGTGGGCGTGACAATATATTAGAGTAGATTTTACATGTATAAGGGATCTTCACCTTTCAGGCTTCAGCATTTGGACAGAGTAAAAACTTTTTCAAATGACACTTTCCCAAAAGTGGCTGATAGGAAAGCTTGAAACTACCCCATCAGTAACAATCAAATGTAACTATTTTGTCCTGGTACGCTATCCTCGTAAACACAAAGCCCAACTTGAAAATAACTCGCAAGGAGCTTAACTCAACCAATTCAGTTATGTTCCTAATTACTTGGGGTTGGTTTACATTAATCCTTTTCCGTCATTGAATACGGCCAAGTGCAAGGTCATGACATATGCCACAATCCTTCATACCTTTTGGTATCATAGATGTCCATGTTAGGTTTGGCCTTCCCCTACCCTCAGCTTGATAAAAGGTTGATGTCCGACACTTCATAATGGGTGCACTAAGTGGCCTACATCCTATGTGCCCAAACCATCTTAAGCAATTCTCGCTTATTTTGTCAACTGTAGAAGCGAATTTCATCTTATTATTTGACTATTTGTTCATAAGAGATTTTTATCTTTTCTAGTTTTACCACACATTCACCTTAGCATTCACATCTGGGCAACAACCGCAACACTCATCTAGTTGGCATGTCTTTGTGGCCAAACATTCAGTTTTGTACTGTAGCGCTGGTCTAATAGATGTTTTTAAAATTTTCCTTTTAATTTCATTGGTAGACATCGATCACATAAAATTAACAATATACGCTTCTATTTATGATTAACATTGTCCCCTATCTCTCCCTTAAGATTACGAATTGATCCTAAGTATCGAACTCATTGTCTTTGTGCCATTTCTTGATCGTCTAACATAACTTCTCTCCCGTGCACAACGTTTACTGCTAAAGTTACATACCATACATTACGTTTTGCTCCTACTTCTTTTAAAACCTTTCACTTCTATAGTTTCTCGCAAAGTGCTCAGTTAGTTAAATTATTATGGGAGTCATTTTGGTATCTAATTTACTGGGACATGTAGAAATGCAATTGCCAGCAACCTACCAACCAGAAGAAGAGGGTCTATATATGAACATGTGAAATAGGAACTACTCGAGGTTGAACACTTGGTTCATTTGGTTCTTATCGTATACTCCCTCCATCCTACAATAACTGTCCTTTTTGAATCAGCACAGAACTTTGGAAATCAATTGACTTCATAAATGTGTGGACACAGAGAGTTTGGGTGTGGTTCCAGGATAGATTAGGCAACACAACTCTTCTTTTAGCTCCCAAAAAGGAAAGTTTTTACAGGAGAGACGTATTTTGGGACACCACAAAGAGGAATAGTGGCATTTATTTTGGGACAAAGGGAATGTGTTATTATCCAATAGTGGCCTAAAAGAGAAATGCGACCCACGTGGCCACTCATTAACTTGTTATTTTAGTAGATGTGAAAAAGATAGTTTGGATTACGGAGTAACAGACTAAAGTAGATGTAGTGGAAATGGAAATGGAAAAGTGCAAAACAACTCACCGCACCCCTCTATTTACATCGCAATGATTACAGTGACCTGAAATGCCATGCTTATCGAAAGTAATAATCTGAAACAAAATAAATATGGAATTGATCAAACATCAACAGTAATAATTAACATAAACACATAATATGTAATAAGGTGCTCAAACTGACGCTTCTGGTATGAAACGTTCCAATTCTTTGTAGAAGATATATCCTATAATGAAGAAACTCTGAGAAAGAAAACAAAGATGGTTACAAGAATCAGATCTCACCAAGTCAATGGCATTAGCCTGAATCTCCTCATTGACAATTCCTGCAAGCAAACTAGAGCTCCAAACTTTGCCAAAACCATCCTAGAAATCAAATTCAGATTAACAGATCTTTGTGCTAAATATTGCCTCATGACGCAGGGAGAGTACTAGAAACCTGAAGCTCTGGGTGGTCCAGGACTTTTACTTGCTGAGGCGGAATCTGCATGAATAAGTTTAATGCTGAAAACATGAAAAGCATTACAGGTGCAATCCATTTTCAGGTTAACCCCAGACGAATTACTAAGTGTAGTTTGTCCCAGTTAATATCTGATTTTGGAAATGGAGGAAAAGTTGAATCCTTTTGCCTCATTTAATTTAATCGATGACAGCAAAACTGCAATTAGCAGACCAGTGTGTGCAACAGTATTTAGCATAAATGGAGAAAACCCCACATCTCTGAGCAACAACACTATACTAGGCAGATACAATCCTCAAAAGTTTACAGTGCACACCTTCAGGACTGCAGAAGCCCTATAAAGCTCTTTCTTTCTTATATTTCCAATGCCATCTGCATTACCTACAAACAATACAACTACCTAACTTAAGAAAATAAAAGTCTCTACAAGTAATCACATGAAAAAGCAAAGGTGAATTGCAGACGAAATTAAGTGTATGAAATAAGGGAAGGAGTGCCCACGTGTAGGTTTAGTGTGCGCCCTAGACAACACTTATTTATCTTGGTGGCAGAAGTTTGGATCCAAACTTTAATCACTTTCCCATCCATTATTCCTTCATCATTCATACTTGGTTAAGTTACCAGACAAAAGTTCCTAGTAAAGGTAGGTGCTCTGGTTAATTAAACATGGTGGATTTTTTGTTCTGAAGGAAATACTGCAAGATCAGTTATTATGTCTCCGCTTTACTTTATTGTTCAGTATAACGTGATAATTTATCCATTTGCAAAAAGATACTGCTGCTATTCTAAGTATAAGACCTATAATTGTTGTTCTTTTAAAATGTGAGTGGACTACGAATAGTTGAATAAACTCACAACAAAAGATAAGTTTCGCATTCCAGTAATTAACGAGTTGTAGATGGATTTCATGAAGCCAATCACTCAACCAAACTGGGTGTGGCATATGTTGACATTTCTAAATTGCTGTCAAAGCACACCATGTCATTTACGAATTTAAGGCATGCCCTTTGGCCTCACAAATGCACCTGCCACATTTCAGCCCAGAGTAAATTCTGTGTTTAGAAAGTACTTGAGGCAATTCATCTTGTGGTCTTTGATGATATTTTAATCTATAACCCTGCCTTAGAATTACATGAAGAGACTCTGAACACTACCATGGAGTACCGAGGCAGGACAAGAAGTTTGTGAAGAAGTTTGCATGTTTGCCCAGAAGGAAGTGGAGTATATGGACCACACTATTTCTGACCCAGAGGTAACTCCTCATCCAGCTAATATTCAAGCCGTGGAAGATTGGCTGTAACAGCTTTTGCTCCAGCAGACAAAGAGCTAGTGATGTCATTTACCGAAACCGAGTATTGGAGATCTTTTATCTAGATAGGATACAGATGACCCTCAATCCTTATAACACTAAAAGCACTAAGAGGGTTATTGACATTGACATGGTAATACAAGTCTGGGAATTCTAAGGCAATGTAGTCACTTCCAGTTATTATGTGCTTAGAACTATTATTGAAATTTCCTAACATTAAATACTCCCAATTTGCCATAGAATCTCCAATCCTTTCTGTTCATAATGAAACATCCAGCACAAGAAACATTGCCATATGGCCTTAGGCACACAACTGGAAGCAATTTGAGATATGAGCTGCATGAAAAGTTGAAAGATAATACTAATCCACCAAATTCAAGTACATAATGCTCAACTAATGTCCCTGTCGGTCTACGTGTACATCTTATACATTCATTAACAACAGTCAGGGCCCAGATTGATTCCGTTAGGATGTGTCCTATAATTCTCAACCTCTATCTCATGTAGTGGTAGTAAAGAACTTGAGGCACAGACTAACTAATGAAATGGCTTCTACTGTTTTCTATTCATTACTTCTTCAATCAACAAGAAGGCCAGCTTTGCGCAATGACTAGTGTTCTTGCAAACAGCACTTCGGTACGGTTTGAGTCCTCGAAGCACCCTCTCAAAATGGGTTCGAGCTCTTTTTATTATTATTATTCAATCAAAAGAGAGATGATAACCTCATGGTCTATTATATAGTTCAGCAACCACCTAAACATTCTAGTAGCAACATCTGCTACAAACTAACCCTCTTTCTGTTCAAAAAAAACATTATATATATAGCTTACTCCACTAGAAACCTAAATATCGCAGGAATTGTGAGAACCAACTAAGATTTAGTAACATTGCTCTTAGATTCAATAAAATTTATTTTAGTAGGATTGCTCTTAGATTAGAGCAATGCCGCTCAATCTTAGTTGGTTCTCACGGTCACGGTTCCTACGATATTTAAGTTCTTATTTGAGCAACTCTCTACCTATATATATATAGGAAAATGATCGGCTACAAACCACAAATATCGTAGAAACGTGCGAATCAGTTGTATCTTAGTACATTTTTGTAGTCTCTTCGTTAATTTTGTTGTATCTTAGTTTTTTTTGTTGTATCTTAATAAGACTCTGTTGTATCTTATTAAATTTTTGTTGTATCTTCGTATCTTAGTTATTTTATACGACACAACAAAAATATACTAAAATACAACTGGTTCGTACGTGTGTACGATATTTGTGGTTTGTAGCGAAATAAGACCCTATATATATATATATATATATATATATAGAGAGAGAGAGAGAGAGATAAACGGAGAACATCACATTACCAGTTGACAAGCACAGTATGTAAACATTGCCTCCCCTTGAAATCAGGTGATTGATTGTTGGTGAAAAAAACCTGCATATACTAACATATGGTATTTTAGCATAGTAACACAGCATTCTTGTACCTTCAAGCTCCATATAACACTTTACACAGCCCGTGTTCAAAAGTAAAACTATTTTAACTATCAAGACATGAAAATATATTGTCTAGTTAGACATATTTGGTTAACCATAAAATGGTAAAATGGGAATGGGCGAAGGGACTAAGTGAATCATGCACCAATTTCACTTCAACCAACAATCCGAATAACAAATATGAACCCGTCTGTGCTAAAAACAAAAATACACATGACGGTGCTTATAAGTATTTGTCACATTAAGAAGCTACGCTGAGAACTAGTGGAGTACGCCAAATTTCAAAAGTATGTAAAGATATGCAAATATAGGTAACAATCAAAAGATGCATTGGGAACATAAGGATTGAATTGAAGAGATTAGGACTCTAAACCATACATAGACTCATCGTCAGGATGTGCAATAATCAGCAAGAAATTTCTCTTTTCAAGAGCTCCACCTGACATAACAAGAAAACAGGTATACTGGAAATGTAACCAACAACTGCTTAAAAGAATGAAAAGCAAACAATGTATACTAATAGAGATCACCAACCTGCAGTACTCAAGAGGGTAGATTTGGACAGAAAGTATGATGCATGCAGAATCTTTCCCAGAGAAGCCACCCATAATACAATCACTGACACAACTATTAGGAACCACTCCATCTACCAAGCTCCTATAAAATATAATGCTGAAATTAACTATAAGGGTAGAACCACATAGACTAATAATCCAAGAAGGTAATGTTACAAGCTTTCAGTCACCAAACATGAATTTACAGAGTATGCATCAATAAATGTGTGCAGTGCAGTGTAGTGCTTTGTTGTGACTATGCTGTTCCCTGCAAGTGCTTAATTAATGAAATCTAAGTAAACACCTATATACAATCAAACTTAATCACCATATTTGAGTGAAGCATACCATCGAACACTTGATTCTGTTTTTTATTGAAATCAGAATCTTAATCACGAACAACTTGCTTTTACCCGTCTCGCAGGCATAAAGCTGCTCAAGCTTATTCCATAATATTAGGGCTTGTAACTTCTCCACTTACATGGTTCAATGCAGTATTATCAACCCATTGCCTGATATACCCACAAAAACTTGTTGATGTAACAAATCCCAATCGTCATCAGTCTTTGTCCTCATGCTCTTTAGTACAGAACACAGGTTGATGAAATCCTTTCGCATAAAGAAGATCCTCCATCTTCGATTTACACAATTGGTAATTTACCATTCAGGTAAACCATTCTGTTAATATTAGGCTCCATTGTTCAACACCGGTCAAATAGATACCAACAACCTAAAGCTCTAGATACCACTTTAAGTAGAGAGCAACAATGCAAAACACCTAATGAACTCTCTCCCACTTGTGTGAACCAATAGAAACAGGAAACAAACACCAGTGAAATCAAACTAGACATCGAGATTTTTAACATGGAAAGCCTCCTCAAAACCGGACCTAGTCCAAAAAATTCCACTAATATGAAAATAGGGTAATACAACATGAGTTTCTCTAGTACAAATCTAGAGGCAAAAGCACTAACCAAGATTCAGGAACAAACAGCCTTGAATCATAAACAACAGAAAACTGCTCTGAAAACTCACCAAAAACGGTGAACTCGGACCAGTTGGTCGAAAGCTTCAATCACAATCTCCACCGTTCAGATTGAAGATTAAGGTATTGTGAAACGCTGTCTAAAACACTCAACGTTCCAACTGTTAACGAAAGCGCAGCGTCAATTTTCCTACAATTAAGCAAAATTGGAAGTCGCTGTTTTGAGACGAAAAACGCAGCAACATTTCTGCTCTCATCGTCTCCCGTGCTTACTAGAAAAGAAAATTCCAATCATGTGTTTGGTTGGCATAAATTAGACAATTTTTATATGGAGTGACTAGGCACTCCTAGCAAGGAGTGTTATAATGCACATAGAAGTTATATAAAATGTACATAATGTGTATTTTGTATAATTTCTATATGCATTATGGACACTCCTTGCTAGAATTGCTTAAGCACCCCATATAATTTTCATAAATTAGAGGGATGATCAGAAAATAAAATTTCTAAAAAAAAATTTGGTCGGGCTAATTAGAGGTACGATAAATGAGGAGGAAAAATTGGAGGTTATATTTTTTTATTATTTAATAGGCGTGAAAATGAAAGGGATAAGGGCATTCACATCAACTCCCCTCCTAATTTTACTCCACCTTCATTGCTCTCTCCGCCATAGCTTTTATATTATTTTATACAACTATACCACTACAAGTCATACTATTTTAATCTTACTTTATTATTTTACTATTACATTATTTCTTTTAAAACTATTCATTATTAATATAAATAAGAATATTAAATCCGAAAATAATCATATAATACACAAAATACTTATTAATGAAAAAATTTATTAATATAAAATAAGAATATTAAATCCGAAAATAATCATGTAATACACAAAATACTTATTAATGAAAAAAAGTAATTAATATAAAATAAGAATATTAAAATTAATTAAAAGTAATTAATATAATTAGTGTTTATATTTAATAAATAACGAATTCATTAAAAAAAGGGAAAAAAAACTGTCATATATAATAAAAATTAGATAGATTTATAAATGAAAAAGAAAAAAATAATTTACAGCCAAGTGTCCACCTGTGATTGGTTCAATATCACCCCACTCTTACCACACCAAGATTTGGTAGTCCACCCCCAATTTTCGGAACTTGTCCCAACCTCCTCCTCCACCCTTTGCTGGAGCTACTACACCTCCACTCCACCTCCTACCAAGCCTCCTGATAAAGATGCTCTAAAAGAATTGTTAAAACCTTTTATTTTTCTCTAGAAAAAAATATATTTTACCCATAAAAGGTAAAAGTTAAATATTTTTTTTTTGTCTCTTCAATCAAACGAATCATAAGTAGCATTTGTAAGTATGATTTTTGTAATTACTTTTATTTATTTTTTCGTCATTACATCACTTTACATTTATCTCACCTTGAGACCCACATTAAAAATACTATTATTTTGATATTATACTTTTATTATATTATCTTTACTTTAAAATAATTTAAATTTACATAACAACATTTATTTAATATGAATAAATATTTAATACAAAAAATGAAAATAATGTATTAATATGTTAAAATGAAAAAACTTTAAAATACATTAATAATAAAATAAAATAAAAATTGTATGTAGGTTAACTTAAATAATACGATATATAAATTTAAATTTAAATAAAATTATACTCTAAGATATCTAATTTTATTCAAACTAATATTTTTATTTTTCTATGTCAAAATCATATTATTACTTTTAATCATTAAAACAAATTAAAATCAAATAAATATAATTTATTTAGAAATTTACTTTTAATAAAATATAAAAATGTTAATTACAAGTTAAAATAGATGTAAATATTATTGAGTGTAATTAAAATTAATAAGTCATAAATATAATTATTTTTTATATATGATAATAAGTTTAATAAAAAGAAAAATAAATATATTTAAAAAGAAAAAAAGTATGACATGTGTTTTGTCCTTGATTGGCCTAAGACCACCACTACTAGAAAACAGAAGAATAGCGACTGACTAAATAGCGACTGACAAGTCAGTCGCTATACAGCGACTGACTTCT
>JAOWAN010037712.1:0-16372 GCA_028566635.1 Lobelia cardinalis | reverse complement strand
CGTACATAATTTGTTTCATCCTTTTAAGTTCGTCTTGCATTAAATATGTTTTCTCTTGTAAATGCTTCAGCTCTTTGCCGTTAGCATTGTTGTCTTCTTTGACGACTTTCTCATCTCGTACAATGACCCCATCATCTCCTACCATGGCTTCCTTATCTTCTACGGTAGATTCCACTTGAAGAAGACCAAGATGAACCCTTGCAGTTTCTATTGGTCGCTCTCCCATAATAACTTCTCGACCCTTTACATTCAAAGACACCATTCTTATTCCACGAACACGTTTGACCGTAAATATATTACCTGTTGGAAAAAAGGATTATAGTCATTATAAGTAGCTAGGAAAACATATTCACATCATAGAAGGACCATATATGTAACAACTTGGCATAACCATACATATATGAGAACAAGTATGAGAGCAACACTCCTTATCAAATTACGTGTGATACTCATTAGGTAAACAAACCTGGTACATTAAAGAAAACTAGCCAAACAAAATTTCAAACAAACTCCTATTTATTCATTTTTCACCAACCAGATCATGCAAATATCAAGAACTATTTTCACCTTGCTTGCAAACGCAAAAGGCCGTTTTACATCGATAAACAGGGCAAATGTGTTCTTTCAAATCTGAGATTTTGGTGGCATTGCTTGTATATAGTCTATACATTGCAAACTGAAATTGTATTCTCATTTTCATCTTAACTTTGAGTCAGTTCAATTCCTTTCCCCAAAATAGGAAATTCATAAGAAATTGGATTCTTTACTCATTTATGCAAAATAGAAAATCCATGAGAAAGTCCATGAGAAAACCCATGAGAAAGTCCATGAGAGAACCCATAAGAAATTGCAAAACTTTTAGAGTCAATATGTGGATAAAAGAATGAACTCTAATGCAATTGACTACTGGTGGCTGAAATAAATACTATAAAGATTGAGTAACTTACTATTTGGAGACTTGAATTGTGTTGATGAATTAGAAACCCATGATTTGGAGGTCTTCTTCTCCATGTATAATCCTAATATGAAGATTGCCTACAAAATAAAGACATCAAATTTTGGGTGTGGAGTAGCTCACTGAAAATTTTGGAGTACCATTAAATTTGTAGCTCACTGGAACTTTGGAGTAGCAACAAATGTGTGGTGGAAAAGCTCCACTTTTGTACCAAAAAGGGTTTTGAAATTTTGAATTTGAATGAATAGAGAAGTGAGAAATATTGGAGTAGAAAAGTTAAAGGTGGAAAATCAAGATATCAGTATATTTAAGTTCTACAGGATGAATAATTATGAGGGTAAAATGGTAAAGTTTCTATACCATAATTGGAAAGTTTTGAAAGTGGACAATTTTTTTGTACCTTCCTCAAATGGAATACTGGACAATAAAAATGAAACAGATGGAGTATTTAATTTTATATTTATAATAAAAATAGTAAAAGAAGGAAATGTCAAAGTTGAGGCTAGGCGCTCAAATTGAAGCTCAACGGATGAAAATTTTATTTTTACAAGAGCAAGAATAAAAACGATTGGAGAATGATATAATGACGATGAATCCCAATTTAGCTCCTACAGAGGAAGGTAAAGCTTAAATAATTGAACAACAAAGAGAAATTTTAAGTCGTGTACGAAAAAAATAAGTAAGCATTATTTATGAGATTGCTTATATTTATATTTATTTTATTTTTTTGTCTTAAGTTTAATTTTTTTGTTGTTTTGGTTCATGTTTAGACTTGAAAGGATGTTGTTATTCAATTAGTTGTAATGTATTATGGATTATTTTAATTTTATTCTTATTCATGTTTTACATATGTATTTAAATATATATATTTAATTTCGTATTTATTAAAAAATACAATCATAAAATATGAAAATTATTATAATAAATTAATTTAAAATAAAATAATTCTAAAATTTAAATATTAAAAAATAAATTTGGTTAAATTTATTTAATATAATATAAATAAATTTAAATATTAATTTCATAAGTTATTATATTTCATAAATACATAATTAATAAATTTAATGCAATGGATCTCAAATTTTGGAGAGAAATAAAGTGAATCATTGGAATAATTTTAATTTGAAGAGTGATATAAATGAGACTCATTATTTGGAGAGGATGAAATTAAGGATGTATCAGGTAGGTAATAATTTTAGAGAGCACCAATGTCAGGGGCGGACCTATTAAGGGGCCCATGGGGCACGTGTCCCCATTAAAGAAAAAAAGAAAAATTTATCTAGAAATTCTTACCTATTTTTAGCAAAAATTATGATAGTTTTTTTTCCTTCTTTCGGTTGCGAATTTTCTATTTAATTAGTTCACGTTCGAAATCTATATTGAGATAATGAAAGTTATTACACTTTAGTATTTATATTCGAATTTTTTCCATTACGTGCTAATATATTGGGGAAAAAAAATCGAGGCTGCTGCCCCCGAACCCCCGTCATTCTTTGCACCACTTGTGCCCCCACTAATATAGTTCTCTAAGTCCGCCGCCGACCAATGTGGATACTCTAATCCGAATAATCATAATCGACCATAGAGTGAGCGATCTGAGAAAATAGAAGAGCATGTTGTGTGTGGCCAACAGGCCTAGAGCAACATTAATGTCGGGGCTCATGTCCGTTTCTAGCCTTCAAACTTCAATAAACGTCGCATAGTCCGACCATTTTATTAGAATTGGGGGCGGACACGACAGACACATGAAGCGGCAAGCCAGGGATCAATTTATGCACTTGGGCTAAAAAACCTCCCTGGCCCTCCTGTCTATTCTAAATCTTGTTTGCTAGGGAAGTAGTAGGGTTTCAAGGATTAAACCAATTTTTATTTTAAGGATTAAACCAAATTTGTTCTTCCTTATACATGGGAAAACACACTTTCATTTCCCCAAATCATCAGTAATCAAAATAAGGGTGTGTTCTTGTGGTTGATTTTATTATTTGGTTTTTGAATTTTGTAATGATTAAAGTAAAAAGTAAGAGAGAGATAAATAGAAAATTTGTGGGATCAATGAGAAAGAAAAATAAAAAATAAAAAAATTTGAATGAAAACCTAGGTGAAGAACACGTAACTCTACAATCATTTCGTGCGTGTGTATCCTTTTTAAACGAGAAATCATGAAAAATGATATATTATGATACAAAGGTCTTCGTCATCATCATTTGTATTGCAACGATACACTCCACATTATAAATTTTAAAAGAAAAAACAAATTACTTTTCAATTGTATCGCTTATAAAGTTATGACCTTCATACGATCCAATACTGAAGCTGAAATTTCACGGCATGAGCTTTCGAGTTTGATTCAAAAAATAAAAAAGTTGAAATATGAGATAGAGGAAAATGAGAGAAAGTTTCATAGCGATGGTATGAATTACCAACTCTCGATCATCGTGAAAATGGGTTGGGTTCGAAAAATGTTGAATTGGTAACAAAAATTGGATTCAAAACTAGAAAATTAAAGTGAGATATTTATTAATCATTCTTTTCTCCATCTCTTCCATTTAACCAATATTCGAATTAAGATTTTGGCAATTTTTTTTCTTTTTTATTGTTCACTGGTTTCAAGGATTCTGTCATTACTAATTCAGTCTGATCCGAGTCACGCATCTAGCATTGACGGGTAAATCTCTCAAAAAATTTTTTTTGCATACGATGAGACTCGAACTCGAGACCACTTATACCGATCCTCGTTAGTAGCAATTTCTTTAACAGTTTGTCATGTACGCTAAACATTGGAGGAGGGAGGGACAATAGAGGGGAAGGGGGACATCAATAATACAGTACAATATGATGATGAAAAGGTGCTTCCCATGAACCTTTGGGGTCAATATCCTTTTCTAACCACAAATGGGAATTGCAGTCATATCTCTTTCAATTTCATGAACAGTTTAGCTGGGACATACCATATATATAGTACCACTAGAAATTATGCTGGCTTTTGAGGGCATAAAGTCAGAAAAAATAGATATTTTTAAATAATATATTTTTTATAGAAAGCTAAAAAAATTATAAAAATTTGGTTAATAAATAATTAAGTTAATAAAAATGAGATAAAAAATTAACACTGATTTCGAAACGGATGGAATATCTTTTTCAGACAATGGGGGTAATTACTAACTAAAATGCCGATTAAGTTTCCTCTTCAGAGTTATATGAGAGTTATGAAAATTAAAATACAACACTCCTTCCATTAGTAAATAGTAAATACTAAGTCAATGCCTTTAATACATAATACGACATTTGCATTGTTTATATACAAGGATATTTATTAACACCAAAAAAAAATCAAAAAAGGAAATTTCAGAATTATAATTAGTGATGCAAAATTAAAATAAAACATGTAAAATGCAAAACAAATGTGAGTGAATCTGAATTTTCTATCTCAAATGATATCACATCTCATGTTACGTAGTTTTCAAAAACGACACATATTCTAAATTAATTAAAATTTTAAATTATTATCATTTTTAAAATAAGTGAAATAAAATTTAAAAACATAAGACGAAAATTTAAAAATTATTTGAAACGAACTTGGAAGTAAAGTGAACTTTTGACTAAAAGGAAGGAAGTGAAAAGATCTGAAAAGAGTAAAATCAGATCAGCAAAAGAATGAAAAATGAAGACTTACCCAAAGAAGAAGGAAAACAAAACGTTCTGATTTTTTTTATTCCTTATTCAGTTGTGTGATTGTGTTAGTATATGGTATCTTCTGGGTCCCACTTGAACTACGAATCAGAATAGATGATTCTTTCTTTTAGTAAATAAATTTCACTAGCACCCCATTCATTATGACTTATTATAAACTTTCATCCATTAATTATTCTATGATCCACGGTTACCCTTAAATAAATGGAAACTTTGATATTTGAATCCAGCCATTAACTAACCGATTCCACATTCCACACAGTCCAATGCACACAATCTGACGACTAATCCCTACTTATTGTAATTAATTCTCGAATAAGTTTATATTCGAGAGGAACAAGTATATATGCTCTAAATAGTTATCGAATTGATACAAATTTGATGTAGAATGATATACATGTTATTGTCTTTTCCTTTTCAGTTTCTTCCACATTTGAAACTATAATTTGATCATATAAATGGATAACTTAACACATGATGAACTCACGTGTCTGCATGTGTCCGTCGAAGATGTTTATTTTCATAACCTTTAATTATATATTTTGTGTATACATGCACTTGCTAGCTTGAAATCTTAATCTTGCATACAGGTGAGGGAAGCATGAATGTTAACCAATAGAGGTCAATTTCCATGGTAAGTTAGCCATTCTATCATACAACAAAGGGATTAGTTGGTTATCGAGTCCTTAGACTACATGTTATCCCATTTCTGGGTTCTTATGGTACTTAGCGCCAGAATAAAAGCATCTCTTTTCTCATTTATTTTGTCGTAAAACCTATTTATAATTATGAGTTGTGTACCTCTAATCATTAATTTGTATAATACATGGTTAGTAAGCAAATCCCATCCACCTTGTAATGAAAATGCATTGTTCGGTAGTAACATTCCAAAAATACGACTAAATTTTTGCCACAAGTCATTGATATGCTAGTTTTCTTGCTTTTCTTTTAATAAAATTTACAAACTATGCCTAACAATGGTAAAGATTGAATGTTCCAGTGACATTTTTCCTCATATGTTTAGCATGCCCTTCACCTATTCTATCACCTAGTAATATATCAAACTTAAGTTTGTCAGTGTTGCCACTACACAAGGTCTCAACATGTAAATAACAACCAAATCACTTAAACAACAAATGAAATGCTCTTAATTGAAAATGCCTCAAATTAAAGATGATAATCATTGCGCACAAACTTGTCATAAAGCCATTCGATCTTGTGGGTTCAATCACCTTTTTTTAGTTTGTTAAATTGATGGAGACTTGTGGTACCTTACGAAGTTGGATGTTGATGCCTATTCTTCCCTTGAGTAAGAGGGTAAGTTTTGACACTCACTTTTTATCATTAAAAGTGAAATATGTGTTCATTTAAAAACTTTCCACGCGGTGCCCATTTGCTTAAGTATAGTTAATACCTTGACATTTTCATCAACCATTTGCTACTTTGGCTGAACCTGGGAACCAAGGGGTGACTCAGTGGTAGAGCCGAGCTTTATAATATGTAAGGTCTCAGGTTCGATCCCTTCCCATGCCCTCTTGGGGCCAAAAAAAAAAAAAGACTTTGGCTGAACCTCTATCTCCCTCTCACTCATATTATAAAGTTTGTGCCAGTAATTTTAACATTGTTAATCCTAGTCCACTTAGAGGACGAACCCATCAAGTTTCATTGTAGAAGGATGGTTCATGTTATTCAGTAATTCATAAAGGGGGCGATAGTAGAGTTTACCTAATCCTCTCCTACACATTAGACCAATCAGCACTCCCCTCTAAAAAGGAGCATAGAACCGTTACCGACACATAAGTTAAAAACCCATACTTTCACGCGCTTGAATTTCCTCCCTAACGCTGTGTGTGGATCCGCACACATCCAACGAAGTTGGGTTGTTGTTGAATGCGCTCTCAGATCGCCCAAACTCATTAATGCTTTCCTGAAATCTGAATTTCAGTATCTCTCCGTAAATGCAGTTTTTATTACCATAATACAAATTAATCACATTCAACACCCTGGGTTGTTTTGCTTTTCCCCTTTTGGCCGTTTTTTAGAATGTTGGTTTCAAGAATTTACCGTATGGAATCATGATCTTTTCTTTGGAAGTGTACCCAGATGAAAAGTTTTCTCTTTTAGCAGGTGGGTTGTCTTCATTTGTTGAATTTTGTTTGTAGAGGTGGTCTGGAAAAGAAGGTTTTGGAGAGATGGGGATAGTGAGCACAATTATGGGTTTTTTTGGGTTTGGAATAGGAATCACATTTGGGCTTGTGATTGGCTATTATCTGTTCATCTACTTCCAACCAACTGATGTCAAGGTCTGTTTTGTTCCCCTGTTTTGGATATAATTTATCATGCAATACAATTGGGTATGTCTTTAATTTGTTCTGTTTGTTGCTAATAGCTGTTGTTACACAATTGGAGAAAGACTAAAATTAGCTTTTTGTGTGTGCTTAGAATGTGTGCAAATCATGATCTTCATGTGTATTTCATGACTGCCAGTTTTTGGTTTAAGTTTCTTCTATGTTTTTTTTAATGCAAGTTTATAAGTTGGTTAAACTTGATTGGTGAACACCCACCAAGGACATGTTTTGTGGAAATGAAAAGTTTATGATGCATAGGACACCTTCCATGGAGTTTTCTTTCTTGGATGTTTCTGTAAAAGAGTCCTATTTGGAAGTGATCTTATGAGTTCAATGTCTGTTCAAACTTTACTTTTCATATGAGTTTTGAAATTTGATGCTATTCGCTATTCTGTTGCACCCCTACATTTAGTCTTAAAGGTCAGAATTCCTTAAAAGTTCGACTATGGAGTAGGTTATAGATGGAATTGAACAGATTGTTTATTCGGCTGTGGTATTGTGGTTCTCTTGGCTCTACATTCAAATGAGAGTCGAGAAGTTACAAATGATTATACCTCCTCGATTATCAACATTTGAGTCCTATTTTGGGAAAAAGTGAGCATTGATTTCATAAACTCTGTGCTCCTTAACTGAATTGACGTTCATTTGAGAACCAAGGCCGTACACGGTTGGTAAATTTTCACTTACTTCTGAGAGCTTTTTCGTATGATTACCACTTCATAGTAAACTGTTTTGAAGTGGGAGCATAGAAGCTGATTATATATCAAATCCCAGTGCAATTTTCTGCTGCCAAGCTAGCAATGAGAAAGGACTTGTTCTGATATGTTTTTTGCTCCAACGGTAGGAGCTACTTCATATCTGGAAAGACTATATGTGAAATTTCAGATCAGGCAAGACTATTTGTGAATTTTATTTGCAGATGATGAAGATGTTCAGATTGAAGCAAGAATTTGCCATATGTATTTTAGTGCAGATGTTCATATCTGGAAAGTGATACCACTCGTTTCCACTTTTGTACTATACTATCCCTTAGTGTAACCCCTCAGGCTAAGAGAAGAAATAAAATGAGGGGAAAAATGTCGCTAGCCCTACAGTTATTATACCCTCTTAACATTAGACCCTTCCTAGACCTACTGCCATGTAGTTTATTAATACCTCTACACAATGGCCAAAACAAGACTCAAATCTCTCCATCCTCCACCTGAGTAATTGACGATGGCTTTTGAGTTGGGTTTAGTGCGTTGACTTGTTTTATATAGAAGCAGAGACTACCCTCCTTTTGAGGCCAGGTAGGAACGTAGCAAGTAAGGATTAAGTGATACACTATATGTATAATGTGCTTGCCACCCAGCTGCAAAATTTCCATGTACTTCCACCAAAAGTTCACTGTCTGTGCTCTAATTTGCAAGTCTGGTTTTTAGCACCTTTTTGTCTTCTCCTTTTTTGTGGCTCTGCAAGACTGCAACCTTTTTAGTCTTCAAATGAGACCTGTGCTTCCCACTCCCTCCAAAATACAAGATGAAAGTAGAAAGATGAAAAAGAAAGAAATTGGCAGAATAGTCACTCTTTAGCAGATACGAAACCAGTGTTAGTACCGAGCATCTTTTTGATTGTTTTATGTGGTAACAAATAGAATTGAAACACTCACGAGTTTTATGAGGTAACAAATAGAATTGAAACATTCATGATATGAACGTTCACAATTTTTCTGTCACATTCTTCAGGATCCCGAGATCCGTCCTTTAGCTGAGCAAGACTCGGAGACTTTGCAAAGGTTGCTCCCAGAGATACCTATTTGGGTGAAAAATCCAGACCATGACCGGGTATGTTTATTTATTATCATTCCTTACCAAAGTAAGAAGACAAAAAAATTCCTTTCAAGGTTGTAATAGTTCGTAATTCAAATTTATTCCCCACATTATTTTTTAAAGCTCCAATAAAATGCAGGTTGATTGGCTTAACAAGTTTATCCAGACTATGTGGCCGTATTTGGACAAGGTAAATAAATTTATTCATAGTAGAAATCCCGGTTTACATACCATTTCTGTTTTAAGTTTTAGAAGGCAAAAATACTATGCTAGTTATTATTGTCAATAAAACCATTTTAATTTAGAATAAGCACTTTAGATGTATTTCCGTAAAAATCTTGATAAAAAAAAAGAAAAAATAAAGAGAATGTGAGGATATATAAACTAAATTTGTACCAAGTGTGCAAGATTTCTAGGGATTGAAAAATTTATGGTCCCATTTTCTTTTAGGCAATTTGTAAGACTGCCAAGAACATAGCAGCGCCCATCATAGCTGAGCAGATTCCAAAATACAAAATTGATTCTGTCGAATTTGAAGCTCTAACCTTGGGATGCCTACCTCCTACATTTCAAGGTTGATCTTTTTGCTCTTTTTTCTCCATAAACCACTGGTACCATAATGTTTGAATTTGTACCCTATCCTTGCCTGCTTATGCTTCTGCCTCTCAGGAATGAAAGTCTATACCACCGATGAGAAGGAATTGATCATGGAACCAACCTTGAAATGGGCAGGAAATCCCAATATCATTATCGCCGTTAAGGCATTTGGACTTAAAGCCACTGTTCAGGTATTGGCTCTTTTAATTGCTGGCATACCTACACTAAACGCAAATGGAAACCGTTAAGAAAAAGAACTTTGCTGAAGAACTAAAGAAACTTGAAACGAACTATGTAGTTCCTCAGAAAATTTATTACAGTTCTCTCTCTCTCTCTCTCTCTCTCTCTCTCTCTCTATCTGGGCTCACCGATATGAAGTATTTCAGGTAGTTGACTTGCAAGTATTTGCTAATCCACGAATCACATTAAAGCCATTGGTTCCGAGCTTCCCTTGTTTTGCAAAGATACTTGTATCACTCATGGAGAAGGTGAGTTGCAATCTTTAGATAATTTGTCGCGTTGTTTCGGTCATAGACTCATAATTGAACCTCTAAGCTCCAACACTATCGTTAATAGTGAGAAGCCTTATCAAGGTTCTCTCCTCTCCTCTCTAAATAAGCCAATAGGTTTTATAATGTTTTTGGAATATGCTCTGAGAGATCACACACAGGCTTATTTATTAAAACTAAAGTTCTTTCTACTTTCAGCCTCATGTTGATTTCGGACTAAAACTGCTCGGGGCTGATGCAATGTCCATCCCTGGCCTGTACAGATTTGTCCAGGTATGGTGCAATGATTTATATGGTTATTTTTTGGAACTCTTTCTATCATCTCTTTTAAAGGTGCTTCATAAAGCTTCATCAAGCCAAAAATTCAGAGCTCAAAGCAAGAGCAAAGATTCGATTGAAGGCAATTCAGCTAATGTACATGTACCTTATGCTACCATTCTTCAGGAACTTATTAAAGATCAGGTGGCAAATATGTATCTGTGGCCCAAAACACTTGAGGTTCCCATTATGGATCCTGCAAAGTAAGTCTGCATTTATACCATTCGTAGCAGGGACAACAATGCCCAATCTTTACATTATGCTTCAGTTGAGTAGGACTAATTAATTTTGCTCTTTGCTTTTCAATCGGTAGAGCCATGAAGAGACCTGTTGGGATTCTCACGGTGAAGGTTGTGAGGGCAATGAAGCTTAAAAAGAAAGATCTTTTGGGTGCTTCAGACCCATACGTCAAACTAAAACTCACCGAGGACAAACTTCCTTCGAAGAAAACTACTGTGAAAATGAAAAACTTAAATCCTGAATGGAATGAGGAGTTTAATTTGGTCGTGAAGGACCCCGAATCTCAAGCTCTGGAGTTGAATGTCTTTGACTGGGAACAGGTGGTTGTCTTTCTCTTTCTGTTTCGTTCTTTCTTCTTATTTCTCCTTAGTTTTCAAATTCTTATTATTTTTTAATCTTCTGAAATTAAAGGTTAAGCAATCTGTAGAGGTTCGAATTAGATTCATCTCATTAATTCCATAAGCCTGTGAAAATAGATCTCTGTGCATGGATGCAGCAGTAAGATGGTTGGCCTTCTAGGCACCCCACTTTTTAGGGAGCGTTGTGCTATTAGTCTTTTTTACCTTACCATTCATAGCAGAAGTCTGGTTTTCTTGATTTAATTTCCTTTCCATTATGTTCGCTTAGGTGGGCAAGCATGACAAGATGGGCATGAACGTTGTACCGCTTAAAGAACTTACGGCTGAAGAGACAAAAATTATGACACTTGAGCTGCTAAAAAACATGGATCCCAATGATGTTCAAAACGAGAAGTCTCGGGGCCAACTTGTTGTTGAACTGGTTTACAATCCTTTCAAGGATAACGATGTTCCAGCTGATGCAGAAGATGCTAATGCAGTACAGAAGGCCCCCGAAGGAACACCTGAGACAGGTGGTCTGCTTGTAGTTATAATCCATGAAGCTCAAGATCTTGAAGGAAAGCACCACACCAATCCATCCGTCCGTTTGCTTTTCAGAGGAGAGGAGAAAAGAACCAAGGTAATCTAAACACATTACGTCATTTCTGCCATCCTCACTGGTCTTAATCTCCACTATTTATGACAATGAAGTTGATATTTATATTACCTCCTTTCAAAACCTTGGTACAGCATGTGAAGAAAAACAGAGATCCAAGATGGGAAGAGGAGTTCGAGTTCATGTTGGAGGAGCCACCCACTAATGACAGACTTCATTTGGAAGTCGTTAGTTCCTCAAAAAGGATGGGTCTACGTTATCCCAAGGTACCAATCTGCAGTATGAAGTTGCTCATCTTCTTTCTTTCTAGTTTTTGGCGCAAATTCATTTACTTATCTCTTTAAAAATTTATTTCCTTGAAGATGCCCTTTTTTTTTTTTTCATCTGTGCTTCTTTCATAACAGAGTTTTGACAATTTAGCTTAGCAAAAGTGAACTGTTTTATGCATGTTTTAATTCTTACTAAATTACATTAACATCAAGCATGGGAAGACCTCAAAAACATATCTTCTTTTTACAATCTTTCAGGAATCCCTGGGATATGTGGATATATACCTATCAGATGTTGTTACAAACAAGAGGATCAATGAGAAGTACAACCTTATTGACTCGAAGAATGGTCGAATTCAGGTCGAATTGCAGTGGAGAACTTCTTGAGAGTGGGTACTGCTATCTTCTCCTTTACACTTAGAAAGCTGCTTAGTGTTTTTGTTTATTTTGAATATCCTTCTGATTTGTGACGTAAGCTGGCTCTGCCTATGGTAGCTTTCATGCTTTAGTTTGAAAAGAAAAATCAAAAACATATTATACGACACAGTGGGAACGCAGAGGGTGCATCTGGCACTCTATATGTGAATGAGCTGAGATGAAGCTTGAAACACTTGAAAGCTTGAGAGTTTAAGCTCGACTTGTAGAAGTTGAATGCGTCGAGGTGAGCGTCACTCAAGCCGAATACATATAAGCCCAGCTCATTTACTTGATGAGTCAAGTCAAGCTCGAGTCAATCGGGGGGATCATTTGGCTAAATACATTAAATAAATCTCAGTTTTCATATAAATTACACCTATAAATTAACCTGATACATTTCAGTTATAAAATTGATGTTCCATGTTCACTGGCATTATTTTGATGTTCCATGTTCACTGGCATTATTTTGGGCACTTGCCTTTCGATGTAGGATGTCTATGTATTGGATACTAATATTAGAAATTTTCTTTTTCTGCAGATTGAAGGTTTCATGAATTAAACCAGCCAGCTCTTTTGGAGTTCCTTTTTCTTTTCTTCTTTGATTTTTGTTTCAAACTGTATAGCTTCTATTCTTCTTTATGAATTCACTACTCTTGAATCAGTTTCAGTTTAAGATTTGCGTATTGTGAACTCCATTTCTCAAGGACGAAACACATGAAAAGTTAATAAGAAAAAAAAGTACTTCACTGTTGTTCTTCATAGATGGGCTTCTCGCTGAGTAATGCATGAAATTCCAGGAACCCACATCTGTTGACCCTGCACAATCGGGCAATGTTCTTGTGGCAATGTTGCATCTTCGGCTGCGAACAATGTCTCAACAACTTTTTGAACATATATAAGCCTAATCAAGATAAAGATTCGCGAGACAAGGTGTAAATTTTCTTTGGCATCCGCAATCATTGTATAGCAGATCATAGAAATGCATTACGCAATTGAAAAAGGCTTGCGACCTGATTTAGGCGCATAGACATTTGTGTGTATAGAAACAGGAAGGCATGTAAACGATACATGACACTTGTATGAACCAAATATAATAATTTGTTAAAGTATAGTGCCTGACCACCGAAGCACCAAGAAACTGGCAGGCAGCTCGGTGCCTAAGACCCTAAAGTTTGGTTGACGCAAGATAGTGTGGACTAATCTGATGACCCTGGGAGAGAGAGAGAGAGAGAGAGAGAGAGAGAGAGAGAGAGAGAGAGAGAAAGAAAGAAAGACAGAGAGCCTTTTACTTAGCAACAATGGGCTCTTACCAAAACTTCTTATTAATTTTGGATACAAAATGCCATTTAAGACAGAGTATCCGCCTCAGAATTTCAAATTTTTCACCGAATTAATATATCCTATAATCTTGAACTATCAATGTATTGCTTTTCTGGTTACATGTGAATCTGTGATCATCTGTTAGAACTAAAAAGGAAATTCAAATGAGAAACGACCAGATCCAAGAGCCTGTTGAATTTAATTTCCATGTCTGTCGTTTTGGTCTAAACGGAAAATTAACTCTCACTCATACCACACCGATGCTACACAGTCGTCTATGTTCCATGTTTGTAATTCTTAAGAAATGTCTTTATGATGGTGTTATAGAAGGAAAATTTTTGAAAATTTAACAGTGTGGAGAAATATACGTATGGATGTTCCTATATGGTAATTTTCTAGTGAATGTTCGAGAAGCTTCAAGAACATCCGTACGCCTTTAATGATGAGGAAAATGAATTACTAATCATAAGTACTGCGAAGTCTGTAGAAAGAAAGTTTTCGACTAAAATGTCTATATGCAACCCTTCATGCACTGGATCATGACAATGGACGTATTAAGACTTTCTAAAGAGAAGATTATGATTTTACTGTGAAGATCTTTTTTAAATTCTTGCAAATTAGATATGTTGCATGGAGTCTAATAGATTAACAACCACAACTGGCGCCGCAAAAAGCTGAATTTGAATTTTCGTTATTGTTGCTATATAAGATTCAACGGTCTGCCCATGTATGCATCTGAAAATTTACTGCTAAAACACCGCGTATCGAGGAATTAGTTTTCTGTCGACTGTGAAGTGAAGCAGACGTGAATTCCAAGTTTCTTCAGCAATAATCATTTTCTGGGAGGAGTTATAACTGCGCCAAACACAAGGTATGTGTTATGTATGTGTTCGTGTGTTTCTATGATCAGTTTTCTTGTTGGTTATGCATTTCAAGGGTTTTTCTTAGGTTCATTTTTCGATTGAGTTGCAAAATTGAATACTAAATCACAACTTTGCCCGAGGAGTCTGGCAATTGTTTGATTTTACATGACAAAACATTATGATTTCAGGCTAAATTTTTGTTCAGAATATCACTTTGTATGCCCCATATTTATGAAACATCATATATATACTTATGTTCCTACTAGCATTTTTATTAGGATAAACCAAGCTATTCTAAATATGCACCTTAATATATGAACTGCATGTGTATGAACTGCTAATCAAATGTTCCTGTTTGTTCTCCAACAAGAAAAGTCTTGTAAACCAAATTAAACATCATGCCAAGAAGTTGGAGGGAAAAAATGATCAAAAGATGCTAAGCCCACAATACCAAATAACATAATTGTAATTAACAGAAAATGATAAATTACTTTGATCACCCCTTGAACAGATTGGTTTTAGCTTAAGTAGTAATTTTCACTACATTCTGTAGTAAGGAAGTTGTCAAACTCATTGTGCCGTAGTTGTACTGTCTTCTATCTTATAACATATATTTTTGCCCTTTTGTAACCAATTCCTGACAGTGGGTCAAAACCATTATTCCAATTTTCACTCATGGATTCGGAAGGTGTACTCTTGGAGATTTTTGCAAGCTTTTCAGCTCAAGCTCTGTCCAAGTTCAAGTTAGTCAGCAAAGAATGCAAGGAACTAGCAGCTGAAGATTACTTTGTCAGAAAGCATTGCCGGAAGATGATGTCGAAAGATGACAAGGGATTCTTCCTCCAACAACATTCTGCCCAACAGTACAACGACAAGGTGGAGCTACTTCCTATCCACCCCAGTGAACTCTATGATGGAATCCCTCCCAACTCCCTCGAATTCCTTTCAAGTACATCTCGAATACTGGCCTCTAGCAATGGATTGCTTTTGTGTAGAGATGCACGTGAGAGCAATAGATCATCAATTTTTTTATGCAACCCCGTTACTGAAACTTGGTTGTCTGTTCCTTCGCCTGATGGCTTAAACCAGTCAACAGACTTAAAGACTGTGTTTGAATGCAAAAGCAGCTCGAGAAACTTTCCTCACGATTATACGTTGATCATATTCATGGAGCAGGGTGAATGGTATTCAAATTTCTTGTGCAAAACTTATTCGCCACAAGAAAAGATATGGAAAGAGAACGGACAAGTGAATTTCGGGGAAAGAAGTATCAATTTTGAAATGCCCGTTTTCAATAACGGTGTAGTTCATTTTGTAAGTGATTGTTCCCCGTATCTTGCCAAGGAGAGTCCCTTTTACAGGCCATACATAGTTACACTAAATATCACGGATGGGACTTCGAAGTTCTTGAGGCTACCTGCAGATCAGAATTCAAGAAAAGGTTTGAACGACGACATGACTAATTGCAGATTAGGCATCTTTAACTGGGGAAGTGATCATTCTATAACCAAACAAATGGATTCTATTTCTTTCGAATCCATTTGTTTGGTTAAAGTCACGAAAACAAAATGTTGTTTATGGGTTCTAGCCGACTACAACTCGGGTGCTTGGACTCTGATTCTCAAAAAGAGAGTGAAAGCCATGGGGTTCATAGAGCCTAAACCGACTATTGCTGGTTTCACTGTCATGAACGGGGAATCATTGTTACTTGCAACTGCTGAACGAGTTTATCGCTGTGATCTTGGAGCATACGGCGGCTATGGACAAGTCAGTTTTATCTCTGAGCATACATGTGGAGAAAATGTGTTTTTTCATTCGTATTCTAATACCATTCGTCCATGTGGGAATGGCGCCGCATCAATTTTCACATTTTGATTTTCATGGAACATTTTGATTTTTACGTAAAATGAATTTAAGTTTTGGGGAGTAATATGTTTCAGTTTTGCAACTGTATATATGAATGATTAATATTATTAGCTTTTCTGGTTTATACATTTCTGTATCAGGTGAAACTTTGGTGCCTAAGACACTGAAGTTTGATTGATGCAAGATAGTGTGAACTAATCTGATAAACTGTGGGGGGG